>JAATLQ010026446.1:0-33140 GCA_013421005.1 Heliconius erato x Heliconius himera | reverse complement strand
TGTTATGAGGAAGAAAAATACTTTAAAAACGTAAAAAATATTTTAAAATGTTATTGTACCCGTTCTCGTAGGTCTTTTAGGAAACCGTCTCTCAATTATCCCTATACATCCCAAAGAACCTACACATCAAATTATTTGTCAATCACGTTATATCATCTGTTTGTCAATAAGAAAAAATCAAAGCCGCTTCACGCTGTATCCCGCACACAGCAGGGTAGGCAGAGGGAACTTAATGTTTAGATTGCGTATTGAGTGGCGGAACTCAACGCCGCGATTTACCTTGATACCAGAGCGAAGAAATGAAAATATAAATGTAAATAAATATTTCATATCCTCGAATGGGGATCGAACCCACAACCAGTAGATTTTACAGTCACACTTTGCGCCCCTGAGACACGACTGGCATCTCTATCAATGAGAAAAGATATATATCTATACGAAAAAAAATACAGAAAGATAAAAAAAATAAAAATATATCTATTAAAAAAACAAAAAAAAGTATTACATACAGATACAATATCCACTCGCTGTGACATATCAGATTCACAGTACATATCAGCTCACCGATAGGCAGTGATTGCGTCCGTTTAACCGCTCTTATTGGTTTTCCATTTTGACAGATCACATAATTGGCACGCGAGCTTTAAATTAAAGCTTCGATAATTCGGTGGAAAACACGGCTAGCTGTAGGTATTACCTTTATTTCCCGTCGAGTTTCCCCACTCGTGTTTTTTGGCTGCTCGGCGTCCGATACTCTTTGGATAATTCAATTACACTTGATATTTGAGAATATAATTTTTATGAGGCCAGTCGTGGCACAGCGGCACGGTGTGACTGTAAAACCGATTGGTTGTGGGTTCGATCCCCACTTGAGGAGATGAAATATTTACTTTCATTATTATATTTCCATTTCTTAGCTCTGCTGTCGAGGCAACTGCGCTGCGTTGAGTTATGCCACTCAACACGCAAGTCCTCCAGAATTCGGCAGAAAGTGGGGAACGGAGTGTCTTAACACTAGGTTTCCTCTGACTATCCCGCTGTGTGCGGGATACAGCGTGAAGCTGATCTAATTTTAAAAGATTATATGATCAATTAAATAAAAAGCACATATTAAACATTAAAATCTAATTCTTACAATCTACCCACTTTCCTTCTCAAACCTCTTAGCTGTAATTAATACGAGGCAATTATAAATAAGTCCTATAAGTAATGTTAATCTTAATTTAGGTCTTGCCTAAAATGTGACCATTTATATTAAACGATTGTGTATTGTGTACTGATTCGAGCTTTTACGGTATTGTAGCGACCCTAATATGATGGATTGTTTAGATTACATGGGTTTGATACCATTTACTATAATAGCTTTATTTGTTTTCTAGATGTTTACTTGTGTGTTCACTAACTTAATAGTAATAGAGTAGGCTGAGGGAACCTAGTGTTGAGACACTCCGTTGCCCATTTTCCGCCGAGTCCTGGAGGCATTGCGTGTTAATTTACATTCGTCTATTTTATTTATTTCTTAATCATTTTATATTATCTTGAGGCAAGTCGTGGCGCAGCACAAAGTGTGAGTGTAAGATCGACTGGTTGTGGGTTCGATTACCACTCGAGGAAGTGAAATATTTATTTACATTTATATGTTCATTTCTTCGCTCGGGTGTTGAGGCAAAGCGCGCCGTTGAAAGATGGTCCAAAATTTATAAAAATATTTAAAGAAAATTTAAATATATTTATTATATTCCTAATATTATGTTCATGTTAATTTAAAAATTTAAGTTATAGTTTAAGGTAGAGAGAGCGTAGTGTTAAGACACTTCGTCCCCCAATTATTTTTTTATGTTTTATTTTAATTTAGATTCAAAATCTGACCAGAGACTCAACTCTCTGGAAACTCATACAAAAAACCGTCTATACTCGATTGTAGTCGGATGGAATAGAGCGAAGAAATGGGAATATAAATTTAAGTAAATATTTCATCTCCTCGAGTGGGGATCGAACCCAGAACCAGTCGGTTCTCCTCGGGGTAATGAATTACATATTGCCTTGCTCTTATAAAAAGGCAATGTGTCTAAAGCGTGACGAAAAGGGGCACGATGAGTACTAATACTAGGTTCCCTCTATCTATCCTGCTTTATGCGGGATACAGCGTGAAGCTAAAAAAATATATTAATACTTTATTACAACACAAATATAGCAAGAATGTTAGTTGGATGCTCATTCCACTATTGTATATATCGTTTTACGTAGCTTTATTGTTCATTTGTAGGCAATCCGTTATTAATAACTCTTTTGTTATTATTTGTATTATTCTATTTTTTATATTTCAGTTTATTTTCTCTGCGATGGAATGAAATAGTGAAATGTATATCTAAATTTACGTTTGGTTTGCTCTGGTAACGAGACATAGCGCGGCGTTGAGTTTCGCTACTCAATCGGGAACGTCTCGAAAATTGGGAAGTGGGAAACGGTGTTAACATTAAGTCTCTGCTTACCCTGCTACCCACTATCGAAAATGAAATATTTAATATTTTTATTGCTACAACTCACAATGCAATGCGAAAATGGGAAGCTGAAGTGTTTTAATGGGAACGGAATGTTTTGAGACGATTCCCAGGTTCCCTCTGTCTACCCGGCTATTCTATCCCACAATATCATAGTGTGAAGCTAAAAAAATGGTTTTGTACATGAAATATGAAGCATTAACTTTAAAGGAGGAGGAGTAAACTCGGCAGGTTTTGGGTTCGATTCCTACTAGAGGAAATATTTAATATTTTCATTGCTACCACTCTCAATGCAATGCGAAAGTGGGAAGCTTGAGTGTTTTAATGGGAAGAGAATGTCTTAAGTCGGTTCCCGGGTTCCCTCTGTCCTACAATATCATAGAGTGAAGCTAAAAAAAATTTTAAAATACCTTTTTAAAAACAAAAACAGTAGCCAAAAAAACTAACTAACATTTTTCATAAACAAACACGACGTACAGACGAAATGTTTCGAACAATTCATTTCTGTTTCAAACAAAAAAAAATACCAACCCGTGTTCTATTCGCAACCGGAGATGTATAAAAATAGATATGGAACCTAACTCTAGGTAAAGAGACGTCGTCAATCTTCACGGGGCCTTGAACTTTTTAATTAATAGTGAAAGAGATTTCACGTGTTTGTAAATTATATATTTTTTTTTATTTTTCATATTTATATTTTTTATATTTATTTTACCGTTATTGGTTTTATAATGACTAAATTATTTTTTTTCCATCTCGCAGGGGCACAAGTGCGACTGTAAACGCGATGGTTGTGGATTCCTGCTGGAGACAATGAAATATTTAGGTAATATTTTTATTTCCTCAGTCTGGTAACGAGGCAAAGCGTGGTGTTGAGTTCCGCCATACATGATGCCTCCAGAATTCGCAGAAAGTGGGGAACGGAGTGTCTTAACACTAGGTTCCCTCTACCTACCCTGCTGTGTGCGAGATACAGCATGAAGCTGTTTTTTTTTTACTATAGATAATCATACTAAAATATATATTATAATATTTTTTACTTAAACACACTTCATAAATATTCATATATTTTAAGAGAGCGAAGCCGCGTGGGGGCCGCTAGTATAAAAATAAAGATACTCTCCCCTTTATAAATTCTTAGAAATAACAGGGTTACCAAAATGATTTTTCGAGTCACAAGTTACTTGTGAGCTTAGAGAAGACTTGGACGTTTTATTATTACGCTTGCTTAAGCGTGGGAGCTGCGTTTGTCACTTCGTTACGTCCTTAATATAGAGATTAGTTAATTTATTTTTGGATCACCCTGTATCCGTTCTCCACTTTCTGCCGAATTCTGGAGAACTTGTGTGTTAAGTGACGGAACTCAACGCCGCGCTTTGATTCGTTACCAGAGCGAGGAATTTAATTATTTCGTTTCTTCGTGTTGTAATCCAACCCACAAACTGTCGCGTTATATTAAGTAGTTAGTAAAAAGATCGCAATTATATTTTGTACAAAGGAAATGGATTAATGCTTAATTTGTCTTAGCTTATGGAGTGTTGAGATTTTTTTACGTTTTACATTTCGAAGAAAGATAAATGCTGTGGATATGAGGTCTCTTCGAAGGAAGTGAAGAATCAGTTCAGACTCAGAAGAACCTAATCCGATGAACACAGAATAGCAGGCACTAGCGAGGACGTCACATTGAGAATGAAGAAGAACGTGCTTTGGTGGTTTAGGCACATGGAGGGAATGAGTCACGAAGGTATGGTGACAAGATTTATAAAGCATGAGTGCTGGTAATTCCCCATCTTCCTCCGAATTCTGGAGGCAAGGGGAGACGTCGTTAACCTTCAAGACCATACTATCTATAATACTGGAGAAAAATCACGTAAAAGGCAGGAGGACCTCCCGGAGGAAAACAAATCTAACCTTTGTTGCTTCTTTTGTATATTTCTTGGTAAAAAGATAACTATAATGCTAATACTGCTTGACCCGTTCACTTTAGTTATTTATATAGCTCTATGTCTTATAGAATATAATTTTATGGTCAACGCAGGTGATATTAAATTAACATTTAAGGGAAAGGAGGAAATAAAAATATATTTCAATAGCTTATTTTATTTCCTCGCTCTGGTGACAAAACCAAGCGCGGCGTTGAGTTTCACTACTCAATAAGCAATATCTCGAAAATTGTTCGGTGCGTGGGCGCCATGAAAATATTCAAAATTTATTTTAATTAGTGGGAACCGAACCCACAATATGTCGCGTTTACTGTCGCACATTTAACCAAAGCGCTACGACTGGCCTTTATTATATATATTACACTAGTACCGAAAATATGAAAGTAAATGTATACAAATGAGAAAAAAGCTTAGCCGACATTTTTTCCGGTGAATGGAGCTTTAATGTAACGTGATAGTCCCCGGAAACGTTAGACACCACGCCCTAAAAGCGAATATCCTGCTTTATCACGAAAAATATTCCCATTCAAAATTTCTTATATTACAAATAATGTAAAATGAAAATAAATCAATCAGGTTCCACTGTATCCTGCATACAGAAGGGTATGCAGAGAGAATTTAGTGTTAAGATTCCGCTGAATTCTGGACACATTGTGTTCTGGAGGCGGAAGTTATCGCCGCGCTTTGACCCTATAACACCAGAGCGAAGAAATGAAAATACAACACAACTGATCGCGTTTACACTTTTCTGCGCCACGATTGGCTTACAAGTACTGTAAATAAATGTGGATATAAGTTTGTATGTTACGCTTCCACGCCAAAATTACTCAACCGATTATCATGAAACTTTGCACACATATGCTTAGAGGTATAAGAAAGTACATGGGATACTTTTATTGTTTATTTTTTGGTTATAACATTAAAATAACTTTAAGCGCGTTTTGTCTACCAGAGGGAGAAAATAAAATGAATTTAAATATAATGTTAATAAAGTAAAATTTAAGGATAGCATTATAATAAAACAGTATTTTGCTATAGTAGTAGCGAACCTATTGCCCACGTTTTATGTATATAGACCCAAGAACCAAGGCAATACTTCGACCGTTAAACGATAATACTAAATCATTACTTAATGTATGTCTCCATGATAGGTATCAATATGTGGCTTGTCAGCTCATCTGTCAAGTTTCAGCTGGCTTAGCTTAATATAATCCTGTTTTATATTGAAGCTGATAATCTATGTTTTACTTTTTTCAGCTTCACGCACTATCTCGCATGTAGCAGAGTAGGGAAAGAGAGATAATGTTAAAATATTCCGCTCTCTACTTTTCCCCAATTTCGAAAATAATTTAATGGGATTCGAGCCCATAACCTGTCGCGTTTACAGTCACAAACTTGTATCCCTGTGCCACGACTGGCCTCTATAAAATTATAATTAAATTGTTACATTGACATTGAAACGGCAACTGTAGAGTTTCTTGCCGGCCCTTGTTAGTGAAACTGGCTTCCGAACCGGTGGGTAGTTTTGTTCATTTGAGATTTCAAATTCTATTTAAATAAAGAATAAATAATAAAGAATATTGGGTCAATAATGAGCTGAGTTCCGTCACTTAACACGTAATATCCGTATACAGCGGAGTGTTTTCTCACTAAATCCCCCCGCGGGCTACGCTGGAATCAGCATGAAACAAAAACAAAATCCCCTTACTTATACTTGAACTGAATATTATAAATTATATATATATTTTTAAAATTAATTAATTAAATTAATGACAATTGTGATTTAAGACATCAAAAAAACGCGACCTACTTTGAACAGTAGGCTGTAGGCTGTAACTGAAATGTCAGATCCAAACTGTTGTTCGAATTCGCTCTAACTTATCAAATGGCTTGTTGAGAAAAATAAGGCCGTACTGGGAGCTTACTTTTATTTATACTTTATTGTGAACTGGCTTCTAAGTAATAAGTTTTTTTTTTGGATAGAATATGAATATTTTGTTTTGAGCGATGGGTGTTGGTTTGTTTCGGCTTAGGGGAAATTAATTATTTTTATTTCTGTTCTTTGTTCTTGGTGAAAAAGTTAGTTTCTGAAAATTAAGCAGAAAATTCGGAGTGTCTTAACACTAGGTTCTCTCTGTTTTAAAGCTATAAAGACCACGTGATCTGGCTTTGACTGAAAGTGGAGAATACGATGCCCACTCAAATTCCACATTTTGTTTATAATTTAAATGTTTTCACAGCTGTGTTATATAGACATACAATCAGCACTCCTATGAAATACACAATGTCTCTGAATGGGTGAAAATAAA
The DNA here is from genome assembly GCA_013421005.1 of Heliconius erato x Heliconius himera. Classification (NCBI taxonomy): domain Eukaryota; kingdom Metazoa; phylum Arthropoda; class Insecta; order Lepidoptera; family Nymphalidae; genus Heliconius; species Heliconius erato x Heliconius himera. The sequence goes on along the minus strand of JAATLQ010026446.1, from coordinate 26,387 downwards.
AAAAACGGAGTGATTTCCCACTAAGATTTTTTAGACTATATCTAAAGTTATATAGAAATAATATAATAAATAAACATTTATTACGTACAGACAAAGTTGTTGGACGATTTTTATATCTTTAGAATGCTAGAGAATTCCCACTCCCACTACGAGAACGACTAGTATATGTATATTTTAGAAATGCCATTTTTTTTAACTGGCTCGTTCGGAACGCAATAAACAATTTTACTTTATTTATATTCTTATTAAAGAAAATCACCTTCACGCTGTTGTATCCCGCCACAGCAGGATAGACAGAAGCAACCTAGTGTTAAGACACTCCGTTCCCCATTGTTACGTCAAATTCCAGAGGTATTGCGTGTTGATTGGAACTCAAAAACGCACTTTGCTTCGACACAAAGCGAAGAAATGAAAATATAAATTTTAATAAATTTCAATTCTCAATTTCAAACTCAATATAATTTTCTCGAGTGGGGACCGACCAACAACCAGTCGCGTTAACTTAGTTTACTTAATAATGTAATTAATAAGATTTTTAACTTTAATTTTTCCAATATTAAGTACATTTTAACAATGAGCTTTCAATTTATTCACGTTCTAGCTTTACTTCTTTTTGAGAGAGATTTTTAAATTGCAATCTGTCGTTATAGAGGCGTGTCTAGTGTTCTACTGCGGGAATGAAAGTCTGAAGAAAAGCTGCTGAAAGGGAGTTTTAAAATTAAAAAACGGCTGTACATACATTAAAAAGCAGCTTCACGCTCTATCCCGCATAGCAGGGTAGGCGAAATGAACTTAGAGTTAAGTCTCACTTTTGTTAACCAATTTTCGAAACATTGCGCGGGTATAGCGGAATTCAACGCCGCACTTTTTCCGGTGCGAGGAAATGAAAAGGTTTCAAACCCTCAAGTGGTAATAGAACCAGGAACAGTCGCGTTTGCAGTTAGAGCTGTGCCATGACCCCAACAGATATACTCATAAGTTTCAATATTTATTTTTACGCTTGTTATTGATAAATGATTTGATTTCATTTTGTTTAATTTTTCTTCCACTTATTATTAAATTAGTAATATCCAACCAATTTCTAGTAACGTTTTAATTCTTTATAATTTAAAAAGTTATATAATTTTTTATAGTGATGACATTGATTTTAATACTTTCCTTTTCAACATTGAATGCGAATTTATTTTTTTAAATATTTATCTATCTTAAATAATCAGCTTCACGCTGTATCCCGCACACGGCAGGGTAGGCAGAGGGAATATAGTGTTAAGACACTCCGTTCCACACTTTCTGCCGAATTCTGGAGATCTTAAATATTACTATAAAATAAAGTAATTTTGATTTTAAGCGACATATAATTTTTTTTTCACACGATATTTAATAGATGTCTTTTTATAAAAGACTTTGAAAAAGAATTGATATATAAACAATCGATTCAATAGTAAAAATACAATAAAATAACTTGAAAAATACAGCTTAAATATACAAGAAAGCAAGCAGATCCGCGAAAATAAACTGCAAAATGGTTATTTCAATTTTCAATCAAAATCAGCTCAAGCAGTCTCGCCTCAAATACAAAACTCAATTACTACTAATAAATCTTATATTATAAATATCTTATAGTATAAAACAGTAGCTCGCCCGCTACTAAGGAATCACTAATCTAGGTATACTATAATTAAAGTCCAGACCATGCTCTATGACTAGTCTAAACTGCTCCTCAATGATATAATGACAGAATGTAAATATGATGGCAACATTTTTAAATTTTTAATATTAGATCGTATGTTTAATATATTATTATGATTATACTATTAAATAAAATATTAAGTTTAAGTTAAATGTTTAAATAAAACTATTTATTTTGTGTATAATTTGATCGTGACTTTTTTTTTTAATTTGACATTAGGAATAATTTACAGCAGTCTGTGGTCATAAGCCCGAAATACATATGTATATCTGTGATAAATCAATATATTTTTTTAAAACGTCAGGGTAAAAAAAAAACTTTTATAATTAAATTATTCACGATTTATACGTAAAAATAGTTTTATTTATTATGTAGATATGAGTTTTCAACAATACTAATGAATACTAGTTCGTTACTAAAGTAATAATTAATGTACACAGTTCTGTTTTTCCAGTTTTGAGTATATTTCGCGTACAACACTTTAAATTAAAATCAAAATATTTTTTTTTAATAAAGCCTTTGCAAGTACTTTTCAATTGAAGAATAATATATTTTGTTCCATTTTGTATAGCTTCACGCTGTATCCCGCACATAACGTGCTGAGGGGACCTGGGAACCTAGTGTATAGACTCTCTGTTTGCCAATAAGACACACCCATTTCTCACTATTCCGTTGAATTATTGAGTTATCAGTACTACAGAAGTTGGAGAAAAATTTGCAATTAAGAGAACCCGAGTCTATTACACTTTGCCTTTGCTTATTTTATAGCTAATGCAAGGTACAATTTATAGCACGAAGGGGCAAACGAACAGAAGGAGCACCTGATGTTAAGCTATCCACTGAGTTTTTTAAGCTCCATGTTGTATTTCGTATCCAATTACTTTATTTAAAGAAAAAAAATAACTGATCGGTCTGTTCACTCTTCGAAAAAAATATTTAAAAAAATTGCCAAGGTTCATAACAAAAGATTCAGTTGAATGTCAAATTATTCATATAAGCTATATCGACTTACGGCGTCTTGAATTCAAACTTATTTTTAAGTAATGCCTTATGTATTTTTAGTTAGGATAGGGCAGAGAGCATCTAGTGTCAAATACGTCTCCAATTTTCGCACAGATTCCTGTCATTCAACGCCACGTTTTCATTTATCAAAACGAAAAAAGAAAATAATTTACTGTCCCGATGCTGTCGTGGCGCATAGGTAGCAGGGCTGTTCAATTCCCACTCAGGGGAATGAAATGAAAAATGTGGCACGAAAATCTTAATGGAGAACGAAGTGTCTTAACATTAGGTTCCCAGATTCCCTCTGCCACCCTCTGATAGGGTTATCAGTGTGCGTGGATATAGAGTGAACCTAAAAAAATACTGTCCCAAATGCTTGATCCCTATAATGGTTTAGATCCCATTTTAAGTTATTCTACCTAATCAAACACTGTCTCACTGCTTCGCTTGAATCACTTTAAAATATTAAAAAAAGACCTTAGATTTTTAGCAAACATAAGTGAAAAAATGATCTAAAATCATGTATTACGAGAATTTTATAATCATATTTCGTTAAAGTAAAATACAATCGTAGTACTAAAACATCAAGAAGACACAAATAATATGCATAGAATGTGAAAAAAAATATAATATAAAAAACATTTTGCCTCAGTGTGCCCATTTTCACGTTTCTGATGTAACAGTAATAAAGGCCCCGATAGACGACAGCCTCTCAATGGCTGTCAATAAAATTGAAAAAGCGAAAACTTGGAGTGGAGATAAGCAAAGATTTCGGTTTTTACGATTCCCATTGTCAACTACAGTACCGGAAGAATGAAAAACATGATTATATGGTGCTTGTGTCGGGCATATTCTTCTTCGATATTCTTTACTAGTTCCAAGAGTTGTGAAATATATATATTTTTCAAGTTTGTTTTGTATAGATTTTTTTCACTCAGTAGACAGAAACTGTCGTATTTCAGTTTGTTGATTTATGGTAGCTGCATTATGTATTCACAGAATATTTTTCAAAAAACTGGTCTACATTGTAAAATTTGTAATATCAACTGTGTATTATTATATTTGTGCAATGAAATGCTTTTGATTGATTTGATTTTTAACCCCCACACAGTGGGGTAGGCAGGGGTTAATTGTTCCCCATTTTCTGCCAAATTTAAGAGACATTGCGTGTTGAGTGGTGGAGTTCAACGAAGTACTTTGCATCGACACCAAAGCAAAGAAAATGAGAATAATAAATATAAATATTTTCTCGAGTGGGAATCGAACCCGCTACTTGTTATCACCACCTCCCCCCCGCGCACTAATGGTCTGATTGATTGATCTTTTTTAATTACAATCTCTTTTACTTGCGACACAAGACAATTGAAATTTACGGCAGTTTTGTCAAAAAAAATATTATTTTGATAAAATAATAAAAGAATGATAAATTCATTATGAACATAAAATTATTTCCTATTAAAAAAAAAACAAGAAATATCAGAATTGAATTTTACACAGCTCAAACAAACCTACAATTTATTTCGCCTCCTATTTCAATTCCATGAAGTAACAATACCTCCGATTGTTATACATAGAATCTACTTGTGAATGTCTCTTAAATAGGAATACTGAAGAACCGGTAGCTGCTATTGGAAATTGAATCTTGAGAACGTCATAATAAAGTTTTATTTGCATTGCCCATCTTTGGCCTACAATAGCAACTTGGAGGCAAGTTGGTGAAATGGGTCACTATGTTTTTCTTCTACCTACACACGTTCAGCCAACTGGCTACGGTTCCATTTACTCTACTCCAAGTATTGCAGGTTTTCTTATTAGATAGGTTTTTTAACCTCGTTGAAGCATCAAGTATTTTAAGCTGCGACGTGCTCGATGCAGAGTTTATAAGTGCTCTATATCTAAGATATGCTTGAGAAAAGGCATGTTCGAGATGGTGACCTTGGACGCTTGTTCTAACATAATATGATATTAGGTAATCTTTTTTTTTTTTTAGCTTCACGCTGTATCCCGCACACAGCAGGGTAGGCAGAGGGAACCTAGTGTTAACACACTCTGTTCCCCACTTTCTGCCGAATTCTGGAGGCATTGCGTGTTGAGTGGCAGAACTCAACGCCGCGCTTAACCTCAACACCAGAGCGAAGAAATGGAAATATAAATTTAAGTAAATATTTCATCTCCTCGACTGGGGATCGAACCCACAACCAATCGGTTTTGCAGTCACACCTCGTGCCGCTGCGCCACGACCGGCCTCGAGTTTTTTAAGATTGTTACATCATAATTTGATATATTAGGTGATATAACTTCACAAAATTGGTGATGTATTAAGTAGGTTTTTTTTTAAAGAGAGTAAATTAGCTCTCGACATTTTGAAGGCTTGAATTATGAAATTGAGAAGCCGGAATTTAAGATTTTGGTGTATTTTTACATATTAGATAAGGGTTTAATAAATAAATATACATTGATAGAGAGATGGGAGTATCTTAATTCTTTCATTTTATAATTCAAGAAAATCTATTGCTTTTTTTGCAGCTTCAAGTTGTGTCCTGCAGACAGCAGGGTAGGCAGAGGGAACCTAGTGTTAAGACACTTCGTTCCCCATTTTCTACCAATTTCTGGAGGCATTGCGTATTGAGTGGCGAAACTCAACGCCGCGCTTTCCTCTCGACACCAGAGCGAAGAAATGGGGCCCCTCGAGTGGGGTACAAACCCACAACCAGTTGATTTACAGGCACACTTTATGCCTTTACGCCATGACTGGACACTTCGTTTCGAATTTTCCACCCAATTTTCAAGACATTACGTTTTAAGTTGTGGAGCTCAACGCCGTATTATGTCTTTTTTAATATCAAAGAAAATAAAAATAATACATCCCTCCAGTGGTAATCGAATAACAGTCTCCGTCTTTACTGTATACGATAATAAAAATCTATTATACTTGTACTAAAATTCGGCTTAAAATAAGTGGCAACAGTAAAAATATTTTATAAAGCATTTTGAAGTAAAAGTGTAGGCTTCAAAGTGGCTAAGCTCACAGCGGCGGTTTTATTTCATACTAATATTTTTTGATGTTGATTTCTCTCGTTGTTTCTGGGTTACAAAATAAATTTAACTGGATTTTTCTGGACACGTGGTTTACTTGATGTATAATTTAATTTAGAACAAAAATTTGAATTGACTGTACTTTTGCTGTATGTAAAATACATATAAAAAAAGATCAAAATCAGCTTCACGCTGTATCCCGCACACAGCAGGGTAGGCAGGGGGAACCTAGTGTTAGGACACTCCGTTCCCCACTTTCTGCCGAATTCTGGAGGCATTGCGTATTGAGTGGCAAAACTCAACGCCGCGCTTAGTCTCGACACCAGAGCGAAGAAATGGAAATATTACACAACCACTCGGTTTTACAGTCACACTTCGTGCCACGACTCGCATCACCACTGGCCTCAAATTATTTATAAATATTAATATTTTATTTTTATGGAATTTAAAGAGAATATAGAAATAAGTTACACCGTTACCCACTGTTCGTCAACTTTAGTGATCGTGTATATACTTATAGTAAAACCAAATGTTCGTAGGGAATGGTGAAATATATTTTATAAACGTAATCCTAGTTGAGATATATCTCAACTAGGATTACGTTTATAAAATATATTTAGATATAGAAAGCACGATAACTGTATATAACAGGACTAGTTTCTTGCTGCAACTTCGTTTACGTTGACGTAAAAAAATTTATGCCAGACGTGGTGCAGGGCCACAAGAGCGCGACAGGTTGGGGGTTCGATTTCCAGTCGAGAAAATGAAATGATTAATATTTTAATTTCCTAGTTCTGGTAACAAGGCAAAACGCGTTGATTTCTGACATTCAAAACGCAATGCCTCCAGAATGGCACCTAAGTTGGGGAACGGAAGTGTGTTTATGGGAATGGAGTGTCTTACCTAACACTAGGTTCCTTTTGCGGGTTAGAGTGAAAAAGACCTAAAATATATAAATTCCCATCAATCTCCTTCCCATAGGAATTTTGAGGAATCCTTTCTTATTGCTCCCCTAAACTCCCCAAGGAACTAATATGACGCTGCTTTGTTTTAGCTTTGTGTGTGTGTATGTGAGTCACTGAGTATTTAAATAATTTTATTAATATCTATAGACAGATAACCACTTTTAAAATCATAAATTTAATAGAAAAATTAACATTTGCCATTAAGAGATTTTAACTACTATAGAAGAGTGAAAAATTTTATACGCCAGCCAGCCACGTGTAAAGTGAAAATAAAAAAAAGTAGGTCAACAATCAGATTGTGTTAGCAGAGAAATACATTCACAATAATATACTGAACTAAAATATTACTTTTTTAATACTGAAACTATTTAGAAGAATTCTTAATGAACGATGATGATGATGACGATATATTTTTTAGTTTTTCGTTATAACCTTGAATTAATGTAAAAATGAAATTTAGTTTTTTATTTTAATATTGTTTTGTGGTTATTTTGATATATATGTATCGCTAGCGGAGTAGACAGAGAGATCGGAGAGCCTAACGCTACGGCTTCTACACACTTCCTCTGCCTTGTCCACTGTCATCAACCTCTTGTCTCTACCTGCCCTCCGGAAAGTTCTCATGTTTTTTACGCGACCTTCCTCCAGTATCATCGAAAATGTGTTTTTAAAGGGCAACCGAGATCTTTCTCTGACTATGTTATCTCTTGCTTTTCCGGAAAAGTGAGTTAATTTGATACTTATATAAAACATTTTTTTTTAATGTAAATAACATTAAAAAAAATTAATGAATCTGATATGCTTGGTATTATTGCACATATGTTCAAAATCGATGACAACCAGGACAAAAGACAAAGATAAATATTTTTATCTTACATTTTTCTAACTTTTCTGTAATAATTTTAAGAAAACATTTCATTTTAAGAAAATAACCACTTACTATATTTCACATCGACCTTTCGGGGTCTAATCGCTAAAACCACACGACACGAGCGAAAATTTCTAGCAAAAGTAAGTCACAACATATTCGAGGTGTATCGAAAGTCCGCAGCTTTCGGAACTAAAACTTTAGATCTGGGTTATAGGAGAATTTACAATATCCACTAGTACCTAGTATCTCTATCCGGACGGAGTTTGAAACCAGTTTTAGTGCGATTAATCTACACGTTTCCATATACTGGTGGCTGGTTTGCATATATTTGGAATATTGGAATAGTTTATATCTGATTATTAAATAAATGGTATTTTAATCAAATCAGCTTCACGCTGTATCCCGCACACAGCAGGTTAGGCAGAGGGAATGTAGTGTTAAGACACTCCGTTCCCTACTTCCAATAAATATAAATGGTATTTTTATGGTAAAATTTGATATTACATTTATGAAGCAAGAGTGGGCGATCTCATTGATCTTTGAGAACATAGTATCGATGATACTGAAGGAAGGTGACGTAAACATCGAGGAATATCGATATTTTAAAAAAGGTGAAAGTCTGCGTACAAGCGTGTGACTGTCTGTAAACACTAGAGGTTGTAGGTTCGATTTCCATTAATGAAATATTTAATTGTTTTATTTTCTCGCTCGGGCAACAAGACAAAACGCAGCATCGAATTCTGCCGCTGTAGGTACGGAACAAGAGTGTTTTAATGGGAACGGGGTGTCTTAACATTAGGTTTCCAGGTACCCTTTACCTTCACCATATGCTGCATCCAGCGCATAGCAGGATGGGCAGAGAAAACCTGGCAGCCTACTGTTAAGCCCCGTTCCCATTATGAAACTAAAAGTACTACCTACTTTCTTTTATTCCTTTTTAGAAAAGCCATTTTCGATCTCCACGTTCCGCCTAATTGGAGGCATTGCATGTTGAGTGGCAGAACTCAACACCACGCCTCAACACCAGAGCGAGGAAATGGAAATATAAATTTAAATTAATATTTCATCTCCTCGAGTGGGGATCGAACCCACAACCAGTCGGTTTTACAGTCACACTTTATGCTCTGCGCCATGACTGGTTTTTTTTTAAAGTAAATGTAGAAACATGATTTTTTCAGAAAATCAAGGGACCGTAGATTTCTGAGATAAAGGCTCTTGACAAACAGATAGACGGATAGACGGACGCACAAGAAAGTGATCCTATAAGGGTTCCTTTTTTCCTTAAGAGTTACGTTACTCTAAAAATCTGTTAAAAACACATATGTAATTTTTATATAATCACAAACAAGTGATAAAAGAATATATATAATACCTATACGTACTCTAAAAAGAATTTTACATGTAGTGTTCGTCTATTATTTTTTATGTGAATATCTTTAAATGAAACGTTACGTCGCAATAAAGCGTTAAGTCCATTGTTTCTATAAAGCTTCTACACTCGACAATGGTTTTGACCGATATTTTACAAGCTGTCGTTTCAATTCTATAAAATTTAAAGCTAAATAAATGTAAAAACCTTTAGGTATTTAAAAAAATCAGCTTCTCGCTGTATTCCGCATAGAAATGGTTGGCAGAGGGAACCTAGAGTTAAGACACTCCGTTCCCCACTTTCCGCTGTATTTTACGGGGCATTGTTTGTCGAGTGGCGGAACTCAACGCTTGGCTTTTGCTAGCCTTAGCCTTTTGCTAGAAAAGCGAAGAAATGAAAATATTAATAAACAATAATAATTAATTTCCCCGAGTGGGAATCGAACTCGAAGCCGTCGCGTTACAGTCATACTCTTATGGCCCTGTGCTACAACTGTCCTTAGGTACTTCGGAAATCTAAACCGTGATGTACTTTTAGGACTTACAATTTCATATGAATTGCTTATCTCTAAAGATCATAATTTTAAAGTAAACACAAACTAAACGAAGTAAACTTACCAACGTACTGACTGGGAATGAATAACTAGTGAAGTGAAGTGAAGTGAAGTGAAGAAACGAGGTAGGAGGAGAGAGAGATATAACAGGGTAATTTATAGTTTTTTATTTAAATAGAGCTAGAGGGAACCTGGGAACCTAGGTAAAAAATTGTTCAAGCCTAGAACTATCTATTTCTTTTTTGGATCATCCGTCATAATCCTTCAAAGACGGTACTATTAGAATTTTCTTGAATTTGGTTTGGTAGAGAGTGGAGCTCGGACAGAGGAGGTACACGATAATTCTCATTTCAAGGAGGCTCTTGTTTTACAATTAGATCACAAGTCATAGGTACTCCTTTTATCTCTTCACTTTGCATGATGATGAGCACGGTGAATCAAATTAGACAAAAAGAGAAGGAAAAAGAAGCAGGAATTCAAATTCAAATTAAATTTTGATTCCATTGCCTCCCAATTGAATGTTATGAAGTCTTTTTATGTTTGTTTTAAATTTTTTTTTTATCTCCAAGGAGTGAAACAAAAGAACATGAGAGTGAAAATAGGTGACTTAAATGTAAATTGCTTGCTGTACGCAGATGATGCAGTGCTCATTGCAGAACTGACATGAGAATGTGAGTTGCAGTAACCATTTTCTCTGAAAGTAAATAATGGGCTAAGCCTGACGCTGTTATACAGCAGCGAAACGTAGGTATTACAGAAGAAGAATGAAAGAAAAAGAATGCTGTGGAGATGCGATCTCTTCGTAGGATATGCGGAGTCAGCTTAGCTGTTCGAATCCGCAATGAAGAGGTGAAACAGAGTGTCAGGTACTAGCGAGGATGTCACGGTGAGAATGAAGAAGAACATGCTCAGCTGGTTTGGTCACGTCGAACGAATGAGTGATGAAAGAATAGCAAGAAAAAATTATGATGGAAAAGTGAGCGGTAAGAGAGGTAGGGTGAGACCTCGGTTGACCTTCGAAAACACAGTATCAAATAAATTTCAATATCAATAAAAATTTCATTTCAAAGAGAAAAATTCCGTTCCGTTCTATCCGTTTTATCTCAATCAATATTGTTAATATGCATAAAGATGAACACAAACAAATTATACGCTCAAATTGTAATAAAGTGACAAAAAAACCAGTCAGTAAATATAAAAAAAATAAACACACTTGACTGTCGGTCTCAACAAAAAACCTTACTAAAGTTATGCCAAATAAACAATCTCTAACATAAAGACTTAAAGAATATTCGTATACACAATGCGGGTCTTATAAGAAAATCCAAGTTAAATGAAAATGAACTGACGCCACAGTGTCACAGATGTGGATGCCACAGACGAGAAACAAAGAAATTTCGTGTCAAAAGAGGCGCAACAAAAGAAGAAGAATATTTTTTGGCTAAATAGTTCAACATACAGATTTTGTTGAATAAAGTTAAAAGTTTTATAAAGTAATTTCGTATACATATGCATGCGTTAATTGAGATGTGACGATTGTGGGTTCGATTCCTACTCGGAATTTGAACCCACAACTAAATCGTCGGCCTTGTGCTCCGCGACTCATCGAATCTTGAAAATTGGGTGGAAAATAAGAAATGGAGCGCTTTACAATGGGGGTTCCCTCTGCCCACACTGTTATATACAGGATACAATTTAAAGCTGAAAAAAAAAACTCTCTGGGTATATCATTTTAGCCAACCATATTTGTGGATTGGTTACTTAAATACCTTTGTTTTATTATTTAAATTTTTGCCTTCGCAAATATGAGCTTTCATTTTACTAGAAATCTGAGTCTCATCTACTAAGATTTAACAAATTAATTCAACGATTTGTTAAAAGATTATTCAATAATAATAATTATTTTTTAACATCACGCTGTATTCCGCACGCATCAGTAGGCAGAGAGAAGCTAATGTTAAGACACTCTGTTGCCTATTTTTATTTTGTCAGTATTCAATAATAGAATCTCTTTAATATACTGCGTACATAACTTATGTATGTTATAATCTTATCTTATTATGCTAACTAATATTATAATTTTGAATTGTCGAGGCAAAGCGCGGCGTTGAGTTCCGCCACTCAACACGCAATGCGTGCCAATTTCAGCGGAAAGTGGGGAATGTAGTGTCTTAACACTAGGTTCCCTCTGCCCACCCTGCTGAGTGCGGGATACAGCGTGAAGCTGATTTGTTTTTTTTTTAAATAAAAATAAAATATTACTAAACTTAACATTAAAATATGAAATTCGAGATATTATATTTACGATGCCGACGTTAGAGTGTTGGCGCTAAAGCTGTCCCCGATACTTCCTGCCATTTGTCACTTAAACAGCTCATACTATGAATAGTAAGGCTACAATATACCTTATTTCGATCGTTTAAAGTCAGTGTTTAATATCTAATATATTTTCTCCTTTTCTTTACCTTCACGCTGTATCCCGCACATAGCAGAGTAGGCTGAGGGAATCTGGAAACTTAGTGTTAAGTCTCTATTTCAATTAAGAACTTCCGTTCCCAATTTTCGCCGAATTCTGGAAATATATATAGAGTGTTGAATGGCGTAGTTTAACGCAACTGCGAACGCATGCTATCCTGTTTCGTTCTCTCATATCTCATAAAAAGATAAAAGAAATCTATTTTTTTACACCGTGAGATACCTCCATATAGTGAAGTACAGAGCCACTAGCAACAAAATAAGCCATATTATGTTATAGATAAAAATTTTCTCCAGAGTATTTGATATCACGAAGTAGATAAAAACTCGTATTTACTTTAAATTCACACACTGTATAGTTTTATTTGCGATTTCTATTTGGTCTTACTTATTTTGTTAGGATTTTTTGAAAACAATGATTATTAAAAGGGTTCTTATTATAGGGTTCTTTTTTTTATTTATAGGGTTCTTTTTTTTCCCGCTTCACACTAATATGCAGAGTAGGCAGAGGGAACCTAGTGTTAAGACACTCCGTTCGATACTTTCCGACGCTTAAGGAATTGCATGCCAAATTGTGAAAGTTTTTAAGCGATTTGCCTTAAACCGCGGCGTTGACTCAATAGAGCGAAGAAATGAAAATATTAAATATTATATATCCCAAGTGCGAATGGAACCAACAACCGTCGCGTCTACAGTTACACACTTGTGCCACTGCACCACGCTGCCCTAAATACAATGTTATATTTGAAAGAAAGTAACAAAATTACAATAAATCTTGAAAGAAAAAAGCTGTTTTTAAAAGTACCTTGACATGATCCGTCTCGATGTTATGCAACATGTAATAAAGCAATTTATGCTGTAAAAATACATTCAACCTTTCCCTCCGACATAATAACCTGCTTTCGACATTGTAATTTTCATATACAACCTCTTAGGTTTTTCTTTATATTTATAAAGAATACCTATATTTCAATATACCCCTTATGTCAATGAAATGTATGTCTTTATATAATAAACGAAATCTAAATGGCTTTCGGTAAGTATATACTATTTTGGATTTTGAATAAAATAAAAATAAATCAGTTTCGCGCTGTGTTTCGCACACAGCAGGGTAGACAGAGGGAATCTAGTATTCGAGTGAGGATCGAACCCATAACCAGTCGTTTTTACAGTCACATTTTGGTGCCCCTGCGCTACGACTGGCCTTTGCATACTCTAATATTGGAAATATATTATTTTATAATTTTATTTGCAGGTTTCGATCCATCTACATTAAATATCGACGGAGTGAACTTTTCTGATTATGTACTAGATAAAAATTCTTATAATCCTCTTGTATTTATTCATAAAAAATGTTTTACAAAAGACAATAGAACGAAAGTATCGGAAGAAATCTTAAATTTGAGAGAAACTTCTGATAAATGTCAACAATTTGATCACGACAAGCGATGGACTGGTTGCTTTAGGACCGAAGTTATTAATAATGCAGACGAAACAGACCCAGTACTACAGCAAACAATCAAATTTGCCAAAGATATTATTCCTCTGACAATTCCAGCTACAAGCGCAGAGCCAGTCTATTATACGATCAAGTCAAAGAAAACTTCTAAAAGGAAGCACGATGCTTGTGAACATAGTGTAAATTCTGTTGGGAACGCCACTTTTGACAAAAAATCAAAAATAGCACAAATCATAAAATGTGACAAATTTAAACGTAATGGAGCAAAAATTAGTACAGATGAGTCGTTAAGTCGTTCATCACAAAATAATACTATCGACGATGTGAACGAAAATAAATCATTATCATACACTTTATCTGAAGTATCGGAGCAAACTCATTCTAAGAAAGAATGTCCGAAGAAACATAAATACAGAAACCAAAAGATACTTCCCTCGGAGTCCTTTGAAGCGATTGCAACTGAATACATGAACATATCGAATGAGGCAAACATTAAAATGCATCTCATGAATGAAAAGGATAGGATATTATTTTGTGAAAATATAAGTTCACCAGTAGTTAAAGCCGTTGAGAAATGCTTTTTAAAGTTAGAGGACCGAGATGATGAAATAAAAAGTATATTTAGCGCTATACAAAATCAAGCTACGAGGCTCGATAATATATTTGATAAATTATCAAACATAGAAAATAAATTAGAAAATATAACGAATGCACAAAACGACAAAAATAATGGTACTCTTCAAGAAATTCATTGTTCCAAATTGGAAGAACTAGGTAGAGATATAGTAAATGTCACAGAATGTTTGAGTTCTGAAGAAGAATTGGCATACGTTGATTTAAAAAGTAAAAATATCAGGACGAAGACTTCATCTACATTTCACAGGACAACTTCTGGTACTAATATGAGCAAAGTTGAAAGAATCGATAATTTAGCCAGAGGTGAAAATGTTTTAAGTAATTTTAAAGCGATTCCCTCAGGATCCGAATTGGAACGTCCAAATAGAATTCCCGCAAGGTTCTGTTGGACTGATACTGTAAAAAAACCTTGATATTTATATTTTAACAATTTAAAGCCATCGTAACTCAACGCTATTATATCCTCCACGAGACAAAGCGTGACGTTGATTTACACCAATTGATATTCTAAAAAATTGAGGCAGAATGTGGGTAATGACTAGGTTTCCTCTCTCTGCCTACTCTGCTATATAATTTCATTTATTTGTGTTAAAATAATAATGTATATAATATTTTTTGTGATATTTTTTTTCAATTATTTTTAAAATGTTATTTTTATTTTGCTTATGATAAATTAGGAACTTGTTATGTTGTATGTATATTGTGTAGCGGTAATTTATTTTTTATCAATAAGTATTAGATTTCCCTGTAATTTTCTTTATTTATTGGTTTTATTAAAGTATGTATGCTTTGCTAGCATTGTTACTGTATTGAAATTAGATAATTATCTTTTAATGTCATGGCGTAGGTAGATAAGAGTACAGATGCAAGTAAAATGCACGTAAATAATCCGTAAAGAAGTATACGCGACGGTTGTGGGTTCGATTCCTACTCACTTTTTCGCCTTGTTAACATGGTGAAGTGCAACGTTGAGCAACGTTCCGCTATTTAATAGGCAATTCCTCCAAAAATGGGTGTGAAATGGGCAATGGAAGTGTCTTTATGGGAACGGAGTGCCTGACATTTGACTCCCAGGTTGTCTCTAACTACACTGCTAAAAAAAATTTGGCGACGATGGCCCTGAATCGCGTGAATACATGATGACCGTAAGAGAATAATCCATATGAATATTCTCTGTGATCAGACAAATATAATTTCTCCAGTTTTTATAAATGGGCCTATAAAAAAGTTTTACTATCTATATTTGACTTTTAGCTATTAGGAGGAAAATTGCGGAGAGATATAAAATAAAAGATTCATAAAGCAAATTTAGTTTCTAGTAATAAACAAAACGTATTGACAGGACCAATTATACTATCTTCAAAGGCATTCTACATCGCATGCCTGACTGCCATTTGTTATCGAATATAACAGTTTCAGGCCTGAATCAGAGGTATCCGAGATATGTATCGATTCGGCTCGGACCGACTCGATTCGATTACTTATATTGTGTTAATGGATGACAAACGGTCTCTAACTGGCTAGATTGAAATGGCTTGTCTGTTTGTTTTAGCTGGAGATGTTGGTACTATACAAGGTTTGAATGTAGTATAATTGACATTGTTATAGGTATTTCATACGGATGTCAGTGTAGGATTTTATGTTGTTTTTTTTTAGCTTCACGCTGTATCACCTAAATAGGAGGGTTGATGGGAAGTACGTGGGAACTTAGTGTTAAGACTCTTCGTTCGCTTTAAAACACTTGCGATTTTTACTTTCCGCCGAGTTTAGAAAGTATTGCGTGTTAAATGATGGAATTAGAGACCGCGCGTTGCCTCGTTACCAGTTAATATTTCATTTCCTCAAGTGGGAATTGAACCCACAACCGGTCGCGTTTACAATTGTACACTTGTGCCACTGCGCCACAACTGGCCACGACTGGCTGGATTTTCATATTTGTTTAATGTTTAATGTTAATTATTATAACCCCTTTGTCTCGTAGTTGTCGTTGTTATTATAGATCTGTTTGGATTTGCTGGTTGTGGTTTCATATCTATACCAATAATATAAAGCTGTAAAGTTTATTTCGTTGATCGCGATCATCTCAAAAAGAAAGAAAAATATTGAAAAATCTTTTTAGTAGGATTATTTTTCGAGGAAGAGGGCACTTTAAATATGCCATGTGTTATACATAATTCTAGTTATATCTATCACATTGTTTCCATTTAAAAAAATATATTTTATAAGTAGAGACATTATACAATTTTCTTCTCTATGCGGGACATTACAAGATAACCTTGGAACCTAGTATTAAGACACTATTCGCATTAAGAAACTTCCATACGCCACATTTCATAAACTTAAATACGCAATATGCCCAACAGCGTAAGAATTTAAAAAACAGGAATTCTTAAAGTAAGATTTGAACTCACTACCATCACCTCTAGTCCAAAACATCCGAAATACTATAAACCATCATCATCATGAAGGGTTATGTTTTAACGCACATTTTTTTACACGGTAGGTACTTTAGATCGGCTTATGACGCTGTTGAGAACCGCCAGTCATGCCATTCTGTAGGAAAGTGATTAATTTAGCTTCGGAAATTCTATTTGAGCGGTAATTTGGAACGCTTCGCGCTTTCAAGGCCTTTATGATTGATATTCTTTATGTTACATAATTATTTTTTATTTAGCGGGAACCTGGGAAATTAGTTGAGACACTCTTTTCATTCCCTATTTTTCGCCAGATTCTGGAGACATCGTGTGTTGAATGGTGGAACTTAATGCCTGGCTTTGCCTCGACACCAGAGCGAAAAAAATAATACATTAAATATTTTATTTCCTCGAGAATTAGTCGAATCCACAATCTTTAGTATCATCATTATTTTGATCATCTTTTTAAATCTGTGATTCATTTTTATATACTTTTTTTTCAAATTCAAATTCAAAATATTCTTTATTCAAATAAACTCTTATAAGCACTTTTGAATCGTCGAATGAACATATAACAAATAAAAGCTACCACCGGTTCGGAAGGCAGTTCTGCTGAGAAGAGCCGGCAAGAAACTCAACAGTTGCTCTTTTCAATGTCAATGGTATAATTCAATTATTACATTAACTGGCAGCTATCCTGCATCACATTCAATAGACATTAATTCCATACATGTTTATCTTCTAAATATTCTTGAACAGTGTAATAAGCTTTATTTGTTAGTATTTTTTTAAAGATACTTGTCAAGTGGACCTACTAAATTATTTAACAAATGAACTTGTCAGAAATAACAAGTCCCTTTGATAAATAATTTAAATTTCAAAGGCTTAGAACAGGAATCCAATTAGTTTGATGAGTTTACATTTTCCGTATCCTGTATAAGAATCAAGTTCCTATTATGATCTCTTCTAGAAATTGTAGACGCTATTATTTATATTGTTGTAATTTTAGATATAGCTTAATATTGATAACATAAATTTAAAAAATCAGCTTCACGCTGTATCCCGCTTACAGCAGGGTAGGCAGAGGGAGCCTAGTGTTAAGAAACTCCGTTCCCTACTCTCTGCCGAATTCTGGAGGCATTGTGTGTTGAGTGGCAGGACTCAACGCCGCGCTTTGCCTTAGTAAATATTTCATCTCCTCGAGTGGGGATCGAAGCCACAACCAGTCGGTTTTCCAGTCACACTTTGTGCCACTGCGCCACGACTGGCCTATTGATAACATATAAAAATATATTATTATATTGGCCCCACTTTTTGAAGATTCAAAAAAATCTTACGTAATCACTTATGTTTCGAGAACATTCCGCTTTTTCCATTTTCAGCCAGTCGCTGTCCCATTGAGCCATGAAGGCGTCGATAGCCTTAAATAAAATTATATGAATATATACCTATTTTTTTACTTTCACGCACATAGTAGGGTAGGCAGAGGGAGTCTGGGAACCTAGTTAAGATACTTCATCCCTTTTAAGAAATACATTTTGTTTAATAAATAACAAAATACAATTCAGAAGTGTTTGTAAAACACTCACATAAGCATTTCATAGTTCGTGCTATTGTATTAAAATTGAATTGAATAAATATTGTTTAAATAAATAGAAGCGTGTTACATGCTGTATATAAACTACCTGTTTCTGGTTTCTGTCTGTGGATTAGATTCAAAGTATATTTTTTTTTGCTAGAAGGAAGGACAATTTGTAGTATTATTGGTTTGTTTTATAAAATATCTTTTAGAATTATAGAATATTAAGCTTTAAATTATAATTTTATAGAATACAATACATAATGCTTTTCTTGCAAATAAACTTTAATATATTTTTTACTAAATTCTACTTTTTAAAAACGAATATCGGACATGGAAAAGATTTAAAAAGCCATTAAAAAATAAGAACTACAACTTTGACAAAGTGCGCGTTGAGCGGCGGAACTCAACACTGCGCTTTACCTTATTATCAAAGGAAGAAAAAAAATCATGGCTTTGAGTATAAATTGGGCCCACAACCATGGCGTCTATCTACAAAAGTTTCTTGTGCTATTACACAACGACAGTCTCAAGCTGTGTCTCAAGTTAGGTCTCAAGTAAAAAATCAAACACCAACGCTTAAATATTAATAAAAGTAAACGTGTTGATGTTTCATTATAGTTTACGTACCAAATCCATTTGTATACGTACGCGGCTTTGTGTAAAATTTAATGATAGATCCTTATCAGTACCGGCCCGTTGGGGGCAAGACATTACAACCGACTAAAATAATGTAAACTTATCACGATTTTGAATCGAAACGAATAATATGTATGTAGTTACACTAAAGTAGATTTACGTAATCCACGAAATAGCCTTCGAGATCCGAAATTGTTATTTAAATCTAAGGAAATTTGTGACTTTTTGTCAGTTTCACGCTGTTTCCTGTATGTAGCAGGGTAAGCAGAAGGAGCCTAGTGTTAAGACACTCCGCTTCCCACTGTCCGCTGTATTCTGGAAGCATTACGTGTTGAGTGGCAGAATTCAACGCTGCGCTTTGCCTCGACACCAGAGCGAAAATATGTAGATATGAGATATTTCATTTCTTTGAGTGGGAATCGAACCCACGCTGTAGCGAGCAACACCCCTATCCGTGTGACTATAAGCCTTTGTCAAAATACTTCCGTTTTGCATTTTCTACCAAATTCTCGAGGTATTGTATAAGTGGGAATCGAACCCACAACGCACTCTTGGGCTTTGTAACGTTTTTTATAACATTAAATTCCGCCCGGACGAAATTTACCCAGTCTGGTTAGTGAAGTTGGAGGATGAAAAGTGTTTCACAGGCAACACAGGGACGAAACTACTGGATTTAGAAAGATATATATAATAAATATAGATATATATATAAATTTATATAAATATACATAAATATGGTATGTAGATATGATATGGAGTATAGGGGGTCATTACAAGGAAATTCTCGAAATTACTATGAAACGAAAATATAATGCAAGTCACCGCATAGCTACGGGTGACGAGTATTTTAATGGGAGGTTATGTCAACCTCGTAATATACTTATATAAAAATCCTGTATCCCGCACGCAACAGGGTAGCCAAACGGAAGTGTTAAGACACTCAACGTCAAATTCTGGACGCATTGCGTGTTGAGTGGTGGAACACTACACCGCGCTTTGCCTGGACACCAGAGCGAAGGCATGAAAATAAAAAATTATAAATTATTTCATTTCATCGTGGAGATCGAACCCGGTCGTATTCAGTTAAACAAATGTGCCCCTGCGCCACCATATGGAAAAAATATAATAAGAATCGAAATTTATTTCATTTCAAAATTAAAAAAATATATATTGTCTATGCTTGATAACTCCACGCGATCTCCAGACAGACGGAAAACAAAGGCATGTTATAAGTGTCTCATTTTCACCTTTTTAAGGTAAATCAGCTTCACGCTGTATCCCGCACACAGCAGGGTAGGCAAAGGTTAAGTGTGTAGTGTTAAGACACTCCGTTCCCCACTTTCGGCCGAATTTTAGAGGTATTGCGTGTTGAGTGGCAGAACTCAACGCCGCGCTTTGCTTGCACACCAGAGCGAAGAAATATTTCATCTGCTCGAGTGGAGAGCCTTTTTAAGGCCTTTTTAAGGTACGGAACTCTAAACACATTTTTATAAAAAATAAACCATATTTTTGGTAATAAATATACGTACTCGTAGATTTTTGGATTCGAATACGCTATCAAAATGAAACTACAAAAGGAATGTATGTATATATACATTTATATATTTCAACTTGTTACTCATTTCACATTCCATGCTATTGTTTATTCGTACATATCGAAAAAAAATTGGTATCAAGCAAAAATCGGGTCATTTACCGTTATTTATGCTAGAAGTTTGGGACACAGACGGTTTATTGTATAATTTATTATATGGTCCGATATAAAGAATTTTAATATATTAAATATATATAATATATAGATATTCTCTGTCCTGGTATAGTTGTTTGTATGGTAAATATTGGTAATTCACGCGATGGTTATGGGTTCGAAGCCCAAACGATTCTCACTCAAAGAAATGAAATATTTAATATTTTCGTTCCCTTGCTCTGATGAGGCAAAATGCGGCGTTGAGTTCCGCTTCTAATAACGCAATGCCTCTTAAAAGTGGAGAATGGGAGTGTTTTAATGAGGACAGAGTGTTGAAATTAAGCTCTCAGGTTCTCTCTGCCTACCCTGCTATGTGAAAGATAGAACGCGAAGCTAAAAATATATAGTTAGTTAATTCATGCGTTGGAGAACCGAGTACCTTTCGGACACTTACCCCTCTAGATGTCAAAAATACACAAATATAAAAAAAAATATCACTGATAATTTTACTATATCGTTACGATCATACAAATATAATAAAAAAAAAAACAAAAACAATCTGTTCGTGTGTACTACAGTGTGAGTTCTATATGCTGTATATAATAAATATACCGTGAAGCGTTCTTTAAAGAAAAAGCAAGAAAATGTATAAAGATATAATATTAAATATAAGATAAGATTAGATAAGAAAAATAAGTGATAGTATATTAAATAAGGAACAAGGCAATCACTCACCAAAGTTTGAGCGGCGGACTGGTGCTGCAAAAACAGGCTCAAGTCAGTACAGCCAGTAAGAAAAGACAGAACAGCTTTTAGTTAAGAGCTTTTGAATATATTAAAGATTTGGTCGTATGTGTGTGTGTTTGTTGGATAATAATAGTGTAGTTGATAGATGTTTGATACGGTTGGTTGTGGGTTCAATCCAGTTTGGGGAAATGCTTATATTTAAATAACATGTAGTTGCATACATTTTGTTTTTTAAACAACGTATAAACATTTGAACGAAGTGGGATTTTATACGTTTTTTTTTAAAGTTTTATCTTTTCCGAAGTGTGAAATAACTTTAAAAATGTTAAACATAATGTTAGAGTTGTTATAAAAATTGATAATCAAAATGTATTACAGTAAAAAATATTATGATGTGTCCAAATTATGATAGTATTTGTACTAGCGAGCGGCCACCGTGCGGCTTCGCCCGCTTGAACTATACGAATGAACGAAAAAACGAAACAAAACTATTTATTTACTTTTACTTAAGACAAAAAATATTAATAATTTAAATATCTGATGCTGTTATGTCCAAAAAAAATATAGTTTCTAAAAATAAATCGTAAATCATTACTTTTAGTATTTTATTTAATTACGCTCGTAAGTAACGATTGTCGTACTTAAAATTGTAGTACATAAGATAGATAAAGAAATATAAAAATTTGAATAATATTCTCCGTTCTTTCAATGTTACCCTCATCAAAATCTGTTCAGTTGTTCTGCAGATTAGTCCGTACAAATTCATTCATCCGAGTGAGAATCGAACCTATGACAATCGCGCTTAGAGTCAGGCACAGGCAGGCAGGTTGCCGCACGCCGGCCTTAAATAGTTTTTTTTATCAGCTTCACGCTGTATCCCGCACACGGCAGGGTAGGCAGAGAGAACCTAGTGTTAAGACACTCCGTTGCCCATTTTCTGCCGAATTCTGGAGGCATTGTGTGTTGAGTGGCAGAACTCAACGTCGCGCTTAGCCTCTACACCAGAGCGAAGAAATGGAAATATAAATTTAAGTAAGTATTTCATCTCCTCGAGCGGGGATCGAACCCATAACAATCCTTCGATTATAAACAAACATAAAAAAAATAAAAATATCACTCACACGAATAAATCAAATAAAATACTACCCCTAGAAACCATTTCTGTACAAATTCGAACCTACACCAAAGATTAATGAGAGAGCATTTGGTACCACGCTCCTGACATACGTTACGTCGCTGGAACCATTTATACGGTCATATGTTAGGCTTTCGGCTTCCTTTTGTTATACTTCAGCGTAAATACCTTGATAATGGTAATAATGTTTTTATATATTGAGATTTGGGCACAAGCGTGTGGCTGTGAGCGACGGTTGTGGGTTCGATTCACAATCGAGGAAATGAGATTTTTAATGTTTTAATTTTTTCACTCTCTCAACAAGGCAGAGTGTGGCGTTGAGTGCAACCACTCAACAAGAAATTCCTAGAGAATTTGACGGAAAGCGATGATATAGAAACTTATTAATAAACACACACACACTTCAGGTTCTTCTTCAGCTTCACGCTGTTGAAGCTGAAGAATGCCCATATGTAGCAGGGTAGGCAGAGGGCGCCTAGCGTAACGACCTCCCACTTTCTGCCTAATTCGCATTCGAGGCATTGCGTGTTGAGTGGCGAAACTAAACGCCGCTCCTTACCTCGTTAAAAGAGCGCAGAAATTAAAATACTATATATTTCATATTTTCAAGTGGGAGTCGAACCCGCAACCTACCGCGTTTACAGTCGCACGCTAAGGCCACTGTGCCACGACTGATTACAAAGCTTAAGTTGCGTTCAAAATACAAGAAAAAACCTAAAACCTTCATAGTTTTTCCTTCATATAATTTTCATATATTTCACTGTAGCTGTTATCTGATGTAAACGTTTACTAGCACTAAAGTCTGGATAAAGACCAGCTTTAAATTGTCCAAAATTTTTTTTGGCCTTTTATTTCCGTTTCATAAAAACGAGACTGAACCCTGTGACAAAATTTATTGTATGCGTTCGTGGATTTCGCTTTTGTTTTTGTTCTTTTATAACTGTATCGTTTGAAAACACACTAGTGGTTATTTTTTTTCCTCTTTTTAAACATCTCCCGCATATAACGGAGTACACAAAAAAATTAGTGCCGAGGCACTCTACTTTAAATATTGAATCTAAGGCGTAAGATTAATCTGTAAGATTTTTTTACAATAATAAACATATAGTAAAGTTTTAATCATAAATACGAATTGAAATGATAACTATGACAGACAGTCTTGTAATTACGGCTACCAATCCCATAATCCCTAAAACTAAATCTTTGTATTTCGGGACTGGGAATTTTCAATCCCGCGGGATCCGGGATTCCGGAATCGGATCCCCATTTGCGGAATTCCGCATATAGAAAATTGTATTATTCATATAAAGTAAATAAATCAACGAATTGACCAACATAACTATATTTTAATTAAAATATCGCTATTGCCATGATAACAATCAAAATTAATCGCTTAAATATAAGAAACATGTCAACAAGAAATTGAAAAAAAAAATTCTTATACTCTTGTTTTATAAATCTTTTGCCAAATAATATATTCGGGAGTTTTAAAAACGTTTTTTAAGTTTAACTATTTTTATTTTACTACTAGCTGCTACATGTGGCACCCGAGTGCCTCAAAGGTAATAACTAAAAGTTGAAAATAGTAATAAAATATATTTGAGGCTAGTCGTGGCGCAGCGGCACAAGGTGTGACTGTAAAACCGAATGGTTGTGGGTTCGATCCCCACTCGAGGAGATGAAATATTTACTTAAATTTATATTTCCGTTTCTTCGCTCTGGCGTCGAGGTAAAGCGCGGCGTTGAGTTCTGCCACTCAACACGCAATGCCTCCAGAATTCGAAAAGTGGGGGACGGAGTGTCTTAACACTAGGTTCCCTCTGCCTTCCCTGCCGTGTGCGGGATACAGCGTGAAGCTGATTTTTTTTTGGAAATATTCGGTCAATCATTGTGATGTAATAATCTATAGCCTGCCCCTGCAAATAGACTATTTAAAAGATTTCAAAATCTATTTACACTAATAGTTCCTTAGATAAGTACGAAACAAACATTTGAACTTCATAATATTATAGTATAGATTTACTTATAGTACACTCTCGGATTCGGATTCGCAAATCAGTCATTTCAGCATCCCCGATAAGCCCTTGTTAAAGAAAAGCTTCTTCCACGACTTCCGGTGAAGCTCAAAAGTAGTAGTTGACATTTACTTGAGCTTTCCATCAAATCTTTGTAACCAGCTACATGCTACAGTATTTGACTCTACTTATATAATATAGAAATCATCTTATTTTGAAAATAATATATATTTTTCCTTATTTTGTGAAGCAATAACGCCTTTACGTCGTTGTCGTCTACAGTCGTTATCTTAAAACTAATACAAGACTGGCATTTGTATAATATCATTATTAGAGACAAAAAATCATCTTCACGCTGTATCCCGCATAGGGTACGTAGAGGGAGTTTAGTGCTAAGACACTCTGTTCTCTACTTTCCACTGGTTTTAGGGCGCGCTATGTTTACTAGCTCTAACGAATCAATCAATCAATCAATCAATCACAATTAACGCTGTATCCCGCACACAGCAGGGTAGGCAGAGGGAACCTAGTGCTAAGACACTCCGTTCCCCACTTTCTGCCAATTTCTAAAGGCATTGTGTGTTGAGTGGCAGAACTCAACGCCGCGCCTCGAAACCAGAGCAAAGAAATCAATATATAAATGTAAATAAATATTTCATTTTCTCAAGTTTGGATCGAACCCACAACCAGTCGGTTTTACAATCAAACTTTGTGCTCTTGCGCCACGACTGGCCTCTAATGAATAGTAATGTAATAGTACGTAATAATTACAAAACTGGTTACACCCCATATGCTCTTCTATCTGGATCGATGCCAAATTGGAGTTTCAATAACATGGTTCAAATGGCGTATGTTGAATTTATGCAAGTCCACTGTTCGGACACATTTTAATGGGGGTCGAGGGTGCCTGGTTGGTTGGTTTTAGCTGATAATTTGCAAGCTAACTTTAGTAAACTATGTTAATAACTGATGTGAGTGTTTGAGATTCGTTATAGGTAAACAAAATAAAAAAATAAATCAGCTTCACGCTGTATCCCGCACACAGCAGGGTGGGCAGAGGGAACCTAGTGCTAGTACACTCCGTTCCCCACTTTCTGCCGAATTCTGGATGCATTGTGTATTGAGTGGCTAGTGTTAATAGGTAGTTTTTTTTTGGTTTGGCTATCCTGCACATAGCACGACACAGGGAACCTGGTAACCTACCATTAAGACACGTTTGTTTCCCACTTTCCAACGATTTAAATAGGCATTAGGATTGAGTGACGGAACTTAACGTCCGCTTTTGCCTTGTTGGCAAAAGCGAAAAAAGTCCAAATATTAATAAATAACAATTATAAATAATAACTTAAATAGTGATGCTATTATTTTATTATAACAATATTGATAAAATATCAAAAATATAAATGATATCGAGATATTGAGGCCCAAAGTGTGACCTGCGCCACGTGGGTAGTACTATCCGAGGAAAAAAAATAATATTCACATTTCTCCGCTCTGGTGTCGAGACAAAGCGCGGCGTTGAGCTCCACCACTCAACATGCAATGCCTTCATAATTCGGTGGAAAATGAGGAACAGAGTGTCTTAACACTAGACTCTTAGCCTATCTTGCTGTGCACGCGATACAGAAAATGAATTCTCTATTTTAGAAAATCCATTTAAACGACACTTTTACTCCAACACTAATTAAACCGACATTTACCTAAAAGGTATTCAACTTTAGTATAAATAACAAAAAACATTTGAAAAACTACTAACGACGCGGCTTAGGGCACTGTTTTAGTGGGTAATGTGGTGACCTATTTCTCTAAAAACTTGTTCTGCCTGTAGTACGCTTGAAAACTCTGTATAAAGCTTTTGGTACGAATTACGAATAAATGTAATGGCCTAAGATCCCATCGTTTAAAACTGTAGGGATTAGATTTTCTAATGAAACTTATATTTAAGAATGATACATGATAGTAGAATAGATTACACTAGGGTTGCCCAAAAAAATCCTGCCGCAATCACCTTTAATTAATGTTTTTCGTAACTCGTTTTTGGAGAAAATTGCACTCATATGTTTTTTATGTGAATCGCACATCATTTGAAAGAAAATCGCATAAGGAATTGGAAAA
>JAATLQ010026442.1:19986-39611 GCA_013421005.1 Heliconius erato x Heliconius himera | reverse complement strand
GACGGACGGACGGACGGACGGACGGACGGACGGACGGACGGACGGACGGACGGACGGACGGACAGACAGACAGACAGACAGACAGACAAGAAATTCAAAAAAAATCTTTTTGCTTTCTATTAGTCTTTTTAAGTGTCCCTCTATCCATTTCAGTCAAAATTACTAAATGTACAGACAAAATATTTTTACTGTCTTATTATATATAGAGATAATAAAAGGGATGATAATTCGAAATTAAAATTTTCTTTAATCATTAAAACATCTTAAAGCATTTATAATTTCATGTTAAATCAACACGCTAAGACTCAAAAATAAGTAGCTAATACGATACATTGCGTATCGTGTGGTGGAACTCAACGCCGTATTATCTACAAACTTTGTCACGACAAAGCGAGTTCCCCCACTACATATTATATCGCGAAAATTAAGCAAACAACGGAGAGTTATAACACTATATACGCTTAGCTATATACGTGAAGCTAAGAACTAGTACATTAATATACCATATTCTTAGAAGGTATTTTAACAGGTGTGTATTAAACTTTATCGACCCTTACATAACGAGCACGTGACTATTTGGAGTGTACTTGACACCGCACGCCAGCGCTAGCGGCGGACTTAATCATATCATGCATTGACTTTGTGTCAGCGGTGGATAGAAAACTATTGTTTTAAAAGCTTCACGCTGTTTCCCGCATATAGCAGGGTGGGCAGGGGGAACCTAATGTTAAAACTCTCCATTTCCCACACACCGATCAATTTTATAGATGCCACGCTTTGTTTTAATACCAGAGCTCACGACCGTCGCATTTAAAGACAGTTGTGCCACTAAAAATTCAAGACGCCATTTGATTTAATCTTTCTATTCAAGTCCTTTTCTGATTCTACTCATTTTAAATTCATTACTGGATGGCAAAACTAACATTACATTTTATGTAAGCTTTATTAATATCAACTTATTTCATTCCATGCCATTGATGACTGAACGCGATTGTGGAACACGGTTATGGGTTCAAGTCCACTCGGGGGAAAAAATAAATTTAAATTATTACACCTCTTGTTCTAGTACTTAGTAAGTAATTCATATTAGATAAAAATCTAATATGAATTACTACTTAAAATTATTATAATTTATCAGTTGAGTTTTGTTATCTCTCACTTTATATAAATTGACGTAGGATCTACTTTAACCTATTTATTCTACTATCAAGTTAATTATTATATCGGCATTAGTAAGTTAGATACATTAATTATTTAATCATCAATTTTATAAAAAAACTAACTTTATTGCAAAATTTATTTATTATTTATTTATTATTATATAATTATTTATTTATTATTATTATTTAGTAATTAATTATTTAGATGTTTCTTTGATACTTGTAGCTTGCAAAATTACTTTTCCACAACTTTCATTTTATTTCGTACTCAGATTTCCGATATTCGATATTGCGAGTTGAGTAGCGGAACTTAATGCCGCGATTTCCCTTATTACCAGAACGGGTAAAATGCAATTTCTTCATTTTCTCCAATCGGAATCGAATCGATAACCATCTGTTTTACAGTCAGAACACGATAACAGCCCAGAAGTATATCTCACCTAGAATAAATCGGGAATAAATAAAACGCAAATTTAATTAACTAAATTTATTGAAACATAACATATAAATAGATATTCGCTTTAATAATATATTGATACAACTCATCGAGCCATCAAGCACATCACTATATACTTACACAATAATTATACTTCATTTAACTTGGAATGGATTTCATTTAAATTTCATTTTTTTAAATGGTGGAGAAAAACAATAAATATATTGTAATAATACAATTGATTTTTGATTAAAATTAAATTTGTATGTTTGCTTGAAATGTCGTTACTTTGTGTTGTTTCCCTGAAACAAAAAAAATATTATGAAAAATAATATTAAAAAAATACTATCACATTGACAACAGAATACAATTATTAAAAAAATACTTATAATTCATGTAACTTTAACCTTAAAAATTTGAACGTAGCGGGATTTGAACCCGCGCCTCCTGGAAACCGAACATTTTCCGTTTTCTAAATAAGTATTTTTCTTTCCTAAGTGTGGATTAAAACTTTAAAAATGTTTAAAATAAATATATTTACTTTTAATATTTACTAAAATTAAAATACAGATTAAAAATAAATGTAAATTTGAATATATTTTTTAATCTGTAATTAAAATATAAGAAAAGAATTGTTTTTAGCTTCACATATAGCAGAGAGTAGGTAGAGGAAACCTAGTGCTAAGACACTACGATCTCCACGCACCGCCCAATTTTCGAGACATAGTGTATTAAGTGGCCGGACGTTTCGGTTTCGGTTCGCCTTATTACCAGAGCAAAGAAATGAAAAGAATTAATTCCTCTCGTGGAAAACGAGCCTACAGCACTCGCGTATTGTCAGACAAAAGAAATCTTAGAAATTACCAATACAAATCCTATAGCTTAAGTGTAGCTATAGGAAAACGTCAGTAACCTAACTTAATTACAATTAACGCAAAATAATGTCTATGAGTGCTATTTATATTCTGAAAAGAAAAAATAACTTGCAGGACGTTGTCCTTAACCTAAATACCAGCGTCCTTGACAGTGTGTCCCTCGCCGAGTAAATATAGGCAGGCGTCTATGAATAGCGTAGCATCCTTCGCTTGAGGTGTATTTATAAACTCAATTGTACTTGTCTACAAACACTATCATGTTAGAAGGTTAAAATTTTCATTTTGTCCAGCTTCAAGCTGTATCCCGCACATAAGAGTATAGGCAGGTGGAACCTAGTGTTAGGACACTCCGTTCCCCACGCACCAAGTTTCGAGTTATTTGATTACAATAGCGAAACTCAGCGCCGCACTTTCAGACTATATTGTATGGTTTTTATTAAATTAATAGTCTTTATAATAAAGAAAAAATACCGTTCAAAATGCGTAAGAAAGATATTTTTTACGTATTAGTGAATTTAATATTGGTAATTTATATTAACATGTATTTCTACAAAATGGCGTTGGAAAGCATTTTGATACAATTTCATAAATTTCAAAATCGTCACTATCCACTGATAGTTATAGAAATCAAATACATAATAGGAAAGTATCAAGTATCAGAAATCAATATTTTAAGCAAAACTGTAAAATTTTAGATGTCTTTACACATACAAAAAGAAGCTTTAAAAAAATACTAACAAGTAAAGCTTATTACACTGTTCAAGAATATTTAGAAGATAAACATGTATGGAATTAATGTATATTGAATGTGATGCAGGATAGCTGCCAGTTCATGTAATAAAATTATATTTTATACAATTGACTTTGAAAAAACAACTGTTGAGTTTCTTGCCGGCTCTTTCAGCAGAACTGCCTTCCGAACCGGTGGTAGCTTTTTTTTGTTTATGTGTTCATTCGGCGATTTAAAAGTGCTTATAAGAGTTTATTTCAATAAAGAATATTTTGAATTTGAATTACTCATCTCAACTTAGTGTTAAATGAAAAAGGGGAAAGCGGTGATTTTCTAAAAAGGAATTAGATCAAAATTTTATGAATATCAAACTTAGTGAATATAAAATTGAATATAAAAATTAGTAAAACTTGTGACAAAATATGAAAGTTGTATTTTTTAATCCTACTAAATAAACTACAATATTTAGGCAACTTCATGTTTAGCGATTGGGCACCTATTTCAATTTGTCCATTGATTCTTTGACCTTTGGCCCTTGTTCATATTAGAAGCTAATATTAACAAGCCAGAGCCAAGGGTCTATGTGGTCTCAATATGTTATTGAATAACATATTCAAAATGTTTAGTATTTAAAAAAAATACGGTACCCAATGCCGCGCTTTGTTATATCAACGGGACCGCCAGATCAACGGGACAAAGAAACATAAGCAAACCCACGAATTTAAATCGAACCCACAACCACTATCTACAATACTGTAATAAGGAAATGTAAATTAATTAATTGATAATTTTTACTCTATAATTAAAAATTAATTGTTAATTGTGATTTCCTCAACTGAAAATACGTCCAAAGCTACAATATACAAGTAAAAAGCACGTCCTTCACGCGATACACCGCGCAGGCGCACGCGCACGCGCTCCGGCGCTGGCTGCGCGCCGCACTAAATATATACGGGAGCACGTGAGGGCGGACGGCCTTTACGCGTGTCGAGGCACTCGGAACTTCATATAAAAATAAGAAATACTAGTTGGTCGATACTTCGTTTTGTGGGAAGTATATTTTTTATTCAACACAGCGTATACAACAGTATGAATAGAATAGTGTTTTAACAGAAATGCAAAAAAATATTCGATGTTATTTTTTATAATTAAATCTCAACTTCAATAGACTTTATATGACATAAAATGTTTAAGCCAAATACGACGTGGCAATATCTGTAACAAATGATATCTCGTAAAATTTTCTAAAATAAATATGACGAAACACATTTAAATCACGAATTTACTTGAGAAGCTAGTAAATAAAAATAGACCTAGATCTCTGAGATCACACTTTTAATGTTATACATAGATTATATAACTATTTGTTTTAGCTTCACGATGTATCCTGCATATATAGCATGGGTAAGCAGATGGAACCTAGTATTAAGATAGTCCATCTCCATTAAGACTTCCGTTCTCCTCTTTCCACCGAATTCTGGAGGCATTGCGTATTTAGTGCCGCAACTCTACATCGTGCTTTATCTCGTTACCTCGAGTGGGAATCGAACCCCCAACTTGTTGCGTTTACAGTCGCACGCTTGTACACCACAACTGGCTTAAAAACAATTGGCCATTTTTTTCTGTAATTAAATCGATTTGGAGGTACACAATTAATTGAAATCATTACAAAAATAGTTTTTTCTGTATATTATTTTATATTCTTATTAATCTAATTAAATAATTTATTATTCAATTTGTTTACTAGAACGGCCAACTGACCCCGATGCAATATAAACGTGATAAGTATAGATTACTTCAATTATCTTAATATTACGCGTGTTAAATTAACAGTAAACAATATCTGCAGTATTGTTTATTAGTTATATATATTTTATTTGAGGAGGTAGTGGCGTATGGACATAAAAAAATGGGACCGTTTCCCATTAGGAAGCGAAAAAATTTATATCATCATTTTCCTTGCTCAAAGGCAAAGTAAGCGCTTTGCCTTGAGTTCCGCCATTGAATACGCAAAGTCTCAAAAATTTGGAGGAAAATGGGGTAAGGAAGCGTCTAAATGAGGAACAGTGTCTTTACGCTAGGTTTCCAGGTTCCCTTTGCCTACCCTGCTATGTACGGGATACAGCGTGGAGCTAAAAAAATAGTTTGTAACACGGAATAAATCATAGATTATTATTTACTCTGCAACTGCAGTTTTTTCATAGTTTTTTTTCTATTGCTAAAAACTAGACATTATTATCTTATATTATAATACATAGTTTTAAATATACAACTAAAACAAACCAACCAACAATACCTTCATTCACTTCTGGATGTGAAAAGACATGTAAAAAAGTAAATATTATTTAATAATAATTTCCATAAATCCTAAATTCCTAATCGAAGCATTAAAACATTATTTATATACTATTATAGAATATTATATTGTTTATAAAACAATTTTGAAAAATTTAGAAACATAAAATTTTAGTACAGTTGGACTTGAACCCACACCTCTTGTTTAACATACATTCTCTTCTTTAAGCCTATATGGCCTATACGGTATTATTAAGTTACATCGTACAACTTGTTTATGTTGTTAGCATATGTGTATTTCACAAAGGGTCAGGTCCTAAACGCATGGTAAAGCTGCACTGGCTTCTAATTAATAAAACAATTTAAATAAAATATAAATAAAAAAATTATAGATTTTTTTTTATCCAAAACATTTACAACATGTTTTCATATGCCATGCATGAGTGCAGTGGCGGACTAACTCCATCAGAGGCACGGGACGGCGCACTTAAGTGAGGCCCTTAGTGTATGAAGTATATGTAGAAGTATAGTTTGAAACTTTTTTTCAATTGACGGGATAGACAAATTGACAGAGTCGCTCTTGGCTAATTGTAGATCGGAGGTCATTTTTAATTAGTTTATAACTTGCAACTCAATAACTTAAGATTAAGTTATTGAAGTATAAGTGTAACTGGCGACCACAAGTCGAGCAGGCCTAATTTTCACCATACGGGCATCCAGAGAATTTACGCAAGTAAATCACTTTCCAGCTTTCTCATTGGGCGCAACATCAAAGTCGCTGTCGACGACTTTTGCTCAGAATACATGTCCGTGAACGCTGGCGTCCTCCAAGGCTACGTGCTCTCCCCTACGCTGTTTCTGTTGCCTGTCAATGTCGTTTTAGAGGATACTAGCATACATTGTTATGCAGATAATAGCACAATGGACGCTGTTTATTTAGGCCGAGCAAGTCTTTCTCGGGAAAATGTCGACCAATGCCGAAAGAGACTTGTGTCTTCTATTGAGGCATCCCACGGGAATCTTTCCTCACGAGGGCTGAAAGTAACTTGGTTCAATTCAATCCCCAGAAAACACAAGTTTGTGCGTTAATCACTAAAAAAATCCCATTTGTCATGTCGCCAGTCTCCCAAAACACTCCCTTTATAGCCGCGCCCAGTATCAGTGCAATGGGCCTTCGCGTTTCGAGTGATTGCCAGTATCGTGAAAAAGCGGAAAGCAAGGCCAAGTTGGCCTCAAAGAAACTGGGTCATCAACAGAGCGAGACAGTACTTCAGGCCAAACATCCATTGACCCAGGTTCGGCCTTATATGGAGTATTCTTCTCATCTCTCGGCTGGTGCACCTCAAGATCCGCTTGCCTCATTTGATCGCATACAATGTAGAAGGATTTGAATCGTTTGGGACCCAATGATGTATGAAAGACTTGGCACTTTGGCTTTGCGTAGAAACGTCTCCTCGGTGCACTCTCCACAGCCGACTTTTTTAACCGCTCAATACGTCACAAACTCAAATATCATCCACACCATTGGATACCTGGTACTCCACTATTGTGCGATTTCATCTACGTGCGCCAGTGTTTGCAGGTCGGCACGACCTGGATACCCTCAAAAAACGCGTATATCTCCACCACAAAGGCAGGTAACGCACCTGTAGCTGCTCTGGTGTTACACGAGGTCGTGGGCGGCGGTGATCACTTACTATCAGATGACCTGTACGTTCATGCCTTGTCTTTTTCCATAAAAAAATATTATTGAAGTATATGCGATGTACAGGTTAAGGATTGTCTCATTTTATTATAAT
Organism: Heliconius erato x Heliconius himera; assembly: GCA_013421005.1. Classification (NCBI taxonomy): domain Eukaryota; kingdom Metazoa; phylum Arthropoda; class Insecta; order Lepidoptera; family Nymphalidae; genus Heliconius; species Heliconius erato x Heliconius himera. The sequence continues at coordinate 32,316 of JAATLQ010026442.1, read as the reverse complement.
TTGAACTGCGACTTCTTTAGCTGTCTATCTATATGCAACGTCCGCACTCATATCTAAGCACAGATGTTCCTGTGGTACATTTTTATTTCATGTAAAACCTGATTCTTCTCAAATTTATTGTAAATTTCTGCTGGATTATCCAGTGCTACAGCCAGAGCGTCATCTGAAGCTTCTATTATAAACTTAGTTTCAACTATTTGGATAAAATTGTTTATGTGTTTGATAGCCATATATTGATGCGACAATTCCTGTACAAATTGGTCTACTGGAACTACATGCAAACTAAATAGACATTCGAAAGACTAACCAGTACAGGCTGCACTTATGCTTATTTGTTTATGGGGCCTCTAACCCCAAACTTCCTCTTAAGTAGCTACCTTCTAAGCGTTTTTGCAAAGGCTTGTTTAAGACTTGAAGAAGAGAACTTGCAGATATAGTCCCTGTTAGCCCACCACTGCCTTAGTGATTTATAATATTCCAAACATTCGGAAAAAATATATGATAATTATAGATAGTCACTTCAGTTCAGTTTAAATTTCATAAAGATTTCTTCAATAGATATTGAAAAAATAAACTTTAAAGGTTGTTACCCTCATAACTCCATTACTGCAAGGGTTAGAGACAAAATATTTCGTGTGATGCTATTTCAGATAAAATGCAATATAAATTCATTAGAAGCTAGTGCAGCTTTCCCATGGTTATGGTCCTAGATTCTGTCGCCAATAAAATATAATAAATATATATATTTTTAACTTTAAACTGTTTTATTGTAAAGTAGAATAGTAAATAGCAATACAATAAGTGTACTAAAAGCTAAAAACAATAATGGGTAGCTTGAATAAAATAAAATCGTGGGATAAAGCATCTAAAGCATAAGTGTGTCAGCAGAACTAAACATTTTATAAGAAAGAACATTTTTAAGTCAATCGGTCATTAGGAAAGGTAAAATACTTATTTAGAAAAACTTGGAGCTGTCCTTGTTCACAGTTTCCAGGAGGAGTGGGTTCAAATCCCTCTAGATAATTTTTTTTATGTTTTCTAATATAGATATTTTTCTTTCCTAAGTGTGGAATAACATTTGAAAAATTTCACATTTTTGGAAGGGGGCCGTTCAAGTATTACGTAAGCAGTTTTTTTGCAATTATTGACCCCCCCCTCCCCTATGTCATCAAAAATAAGCAATCCTCTTACCCCCTCCCCCAATGCTTACGTAAACATTAGCATATAATTTTTTTTAAGGTATTTTTTATTGATATTTTATTTGTATCTGCATTTATATAAAAGGATATGTTCCCACTGGCTGAGGTAAGACGCTCGCACAACCGTAACCCCTAATAGTCGAAACGTGAAATTTGGTCGAAACGTGAGATTTATATTTTCGAATTCTGGAAATCCACTAAGAAGGGAATATGAAAAATTTTAACCCTAAAGGGATGAAATAGGGGTTGAAAGTTTGTACGAAAAAAAATTTAAATAAGCACCGATTTTTATAAAATTTTAAATTCAGACTCTTAAAAATAATTCATTGAACACGTGTTTCGTGATTTAGTTTAATTCACCCAACTTTGTATATATATTATAAAACTAATAGTTATATCGTCTATCGAATACAGCCATAAAATATATGAAAAAATAAATTACTTCTGCTTACGTAATTACTAGCTAGACCCCCCACCCCCCATGTCATCAAAAATAAGCAAACCCAAGACCCCCCCGCTCCCCTACAGTGCTTACGTAATACTTGAACGGTCCCAAGGGAAAAAAGTTCATTAACACATCTTATCCACAATAAAGTCAAATTAAATAAAACTGTATTAAAAATTGTTATACTATGTGAAATTTCATCGTTTTATACAAAAAAAATATTTTTTTTTGAAACTAATAAAAAGTTACACATAAAAGGTACAGATAGTTGACTTCAATAATAGCTACTTTAGTTCGAAACTATGTTGCAGCTAATTAAACACCAACCTTTAGAGAATCATGAATTACTTCCAATAAAGGTATTACACAAGCTTTAATTATGTTAAATACTATTTACTTTAAGAATATAACTAATAAGAAAAAGGAGAAAAAAGGAAGAGCAAAACATGAATTGTGCAAATGTGTGAAGATATATATATAAAAGTTGTGGGTTAAAATCACATTTATTTCTAAGCTAAGTAGTTTGTCTAAACAACTGTTTCAAAAGGAAGAACACTTTGAAGGTCATTAAACCATTTGATGAGCGACAATGACATTTTGTCAAAGCAACAAAATGTTCAAAATGTAACTAGTTAATTATAATATAAATAAATTTCTTTCTCACCCAAGCTACAGAAATCCAAATGAGAGTCTCATTAGAAAGTCTAGGGCCGATGAGAGGGTTCATTTGTGCCATGTATGCGCACAGCCAGCTGGAATTAGAAATTGAAACATTACATTACTATTATTATATGATTAATTAATATTATCTATGGAGGCCATTAACAGCACAGGGGCACAAGCATGCAACTGTAAATGCAACATGTTATGGATTCAATTCCCACTGCAGATTATACACCAAGAACCTAGCGGTAAGGCACTTTGATTTTTATTCTTGCCCAAGCTCAAAACAATGTGTCTAGCAGAACTGACTGTTGCACTTCATTTTACACTGCAGGAAAAGGTAAAAATATACATTCCCCCTAGTGAACATCAAACCCATATTCACTGTGTATACATTTGGAATAAGTATTTTATTTAGCTTCACCCCATATCCCTAACATAGCAGAGTAGACAGAGGGAATCTGGGAACGTAGTGTGAAGGCAGTTGAGTGGCAGAATTCAACCCCGCACTTTTTTACCTCATTGCCAGATTGATATTGTTAGATTTATAGAGAAGTGAAGTTCAAACATTCATTTCATTATTTTTATATTGTAAGAGATAAGTTATTAGACTGTCTCTTTAAGCAACAAACAAATGCTATTTAAATAAAAATGATCTTTGGTAAACTGGTATCTCAAGTAAAAAAAAAAGAAACTACTAAAACAAAACAATGGATTAAAGGAAAAGAATAAGGAAGTAAGTCACAAATTGTATATTTCAATGCCATGTTTAAGAGAAATGTGGGTATAGTTAGGAATTTTAAACTAAATTAATTTAGCTCAGGAACCACACTATATATATGCTTAACATATATTTATTGCTCTTAATCTTACAATGTCAGTAACATAGAAAGATTAAGAGAAATGAAGTATAATGTATACAAAATATACTTACAACAACCAACACGTCGCAGCAGTTAGCATCAATACCACTTGGATTATCCTGAAAGTATATACATTAACGTTATATCTCATTGTAAATCCTTATTTAGAAGTATTTATGTGTATTGAAAACTTACCCTCTGTTTGGACCTTTAGGGGCAAAGAAGGGGCACACAATACCAATAACACCCCAGAAAACGGTGAAAACCGTGATGGGAACGAATGAGGCACCCATTTTGGGATTATAGAAGCTGATTATTAGCAAAAATTTTATTTCAAACAAATATCAGCTGCCCCAAAATGGTGACTAAATTGTTAAGTTGGTAGCATTGAATGTCGTAGTCATATGACAACGTTCGGATAGTCATCACAACTAATAAAAAAAATATTTTTATATTCAAAATTGCAATATATTATGTTTGTAACATTTAAATCAGATTAAATAATGTATAATAAATTAATTTGTAATTATTTTTTAACAATTATATTTTTAAATAAAAAATATAAATATATGAATAAGAAAATATTTTTTTCTAGCTGATATAAAAAGTTAATATGATCATAGATATACAAAAAATGACATCTAAGTTTTTGGCTAAATTATCTCAAAATATTTAAAACATTTAATTCTTAAATAAATAAAAATGCGACCAAAACGATTAAAGTCGATAAAGATCACCAACAGAAAAAAACCAAAAAAGAAACATTTACACAAGAAAAAACATTTTTGGGGCTCTACTAGTATTCCGACTGCAGACTTGGACAATATTAATTTAGTTCTTTATAAAAACGTTTGTAATTATTGTTTTTTCCATTTTTAATTTACTATATAACTTTGTTATAGTATACTTAATCATAAATTTGAAAATAATCAGAAAAAGAAAGTAGCGAAAGAGAATCTTGGTTGCTCTTGGAACGTTGTACCTAAAGATTCGTGTGAAATTTATAAGAAACGTTATCAACGGAAGAAGGACGGAAGTGGACGTGACTGTGGAAGTAGAACTAATAACACATATGACTCTGAAGAAAGCAAAGATGTAAAAAAAATTAAACAAAAATCATCAAGAAACGATAAAAAGAGGTGTAATTGCAGACAACGGTAAATAGTATTTTTTGGGTTAACAACTTCAAGTTTCATATAATTATCAAATATAGAAATATTTTTTAGCTTCATGCTGTATTATAAATACAGCAGGCTACACTGATTGAAACTGTACTACAACACTCCGTTTCCCACCATCCATTCACTTTTCAAGACATTGCGTCTTTGCGTGCTGAGTAGAGAATCTCTGTTACACTTTCGTTCTGTAACAAAAGTGAGCGAGCAAGTGAAAATCAGACATACACATATTTGTTCTCTTGCCCTGTTTGATGATCTATCATTGTCAAATCATCATCATCATCATCAAATCAGCCTATTCGGGTCCACTGCTGGACATAGGCCTCCCCCAGATGTCAGGGTACGCCAGATTTCTCAATCCTCCACCTTCCGCATCCAGTTGAGGCCAGAAACCTTCTACAGGTCGTCGGACTATCGATCTGACTATGGTAAAGTATAACGCAGTCAGCATGGCTAAGCATTGGCAAACCTCAATTTTGAGCAATTAATATATGACACGAAGAATAAATGAAAATCGAATTGCCATTTGCCTAATTTCATCGCCGCGATGGTTCCTGTTAATAAATGAGCTTCACGCTGTATCCCGCACATAGCAGGGTAGTCAGAGGAAACCTAGTGTTAACACACCGTTACCTACTTTCCATCGAGTTCTGGAGGCATTGCGTGTTGAGTGGCGGAACTCAACGCCTCGCTTCTAATAAATAAAATAAACGAATGTAATAATAGATATAGAGCCGCGATCACAGTCACACGCTTGTGCCAACACAAGAGTGTGACTGTAAACGCGAATTCGCGACGGTTGTAGGTTCGATTCCGTCTTGGGAATACATTTTTATTTATTGATATTTTCATTTTCTCGCTTTGGTTCAAGGCGCGGCGTTGAATTCCTCTACTCGATCTCGTTACGAGTTTCTGAACACTCGGTTTTCTCTGAATACGCTGCTATAGGCAGGATACAGCGTGAAGCTAAAAAATACAATAATAAAAACGTTTGTTTTTTACAGTAGCCGTAGAAGTCTAAGCAAATGTTCTAAGCATAGTACATCCGAAACTTCTTCGGTAAATTCGTCCGAAACAGAAACTACAAATTAAAGCGAAATATTGTTATAAGTATATGTATTTTTAAAGTATATATTTGTTTTTTATATCACTTGATTTTTTATATATTTAAAATGTGTTCTTATTATTTCTTTTTATAAGATAATTATTACCATAACCTGTTTAAAAATTTAGAAATTAGTACCTATTAAAATTTCTTTTAAAACATTAGTTTGTCTTTACTGCCCATAATTGCCAAGATAGTAAGAACAAAAAATATAACACAGACGATTCACTGTCTTATAATTTTTTTTTCTGAATAGAAATTATGAATCTGATATTAAAATTCTTAGCCCTATTTTCTTAATATATTATGATAATTGCAAACCTTTTCATTATAGCTTATTTTTACACAAGTGCAGTAGTGCAAACTGCAGTTAGTTTGTGAATTTGTCTATTTCAAAAATATCAAAATTGGTCTATAATGGAGAAGAAGTGAGAATGACAAGTAGAGAAAAATTGTTAATAGAAGACATAAGATGCTGGCCACTTATCCTTCTTTGTTACTGTCAGTCAAGAAGAAAGAAGAGTAATGCCATGAGTGTCATTATACAGTGACAGAAGAATTTGAATCTAAATTTCAGTGTCTTATAATTTAGTAAAAAAATTGAGAAATGTAGTTTATATTTTATTTAAATTCTAATGTCTGTACCGCTTCACGACGAAAGAGATGCGGTTATTATTATTTGGATTGGAATTTTCTCCGTATACGTTACCCTTTTAACTTTAACAACCCTCGGAGTCATTTTTATACTGTAAGTGGAGTATGTGTTTTATTAATAAAAATTTGTAGCATTTTTTTTAAAAATGCTTGTTTTTGTGTAATGCCTATCTTTTACAATAATATCTATAATCTTTCTAATTATTAATTTAATATAATGTGGATTTTTTAAACTATAAAATTATCTACTGTCGTTAAAATTTTTTTTGTAATCACTTTCTTGTTTAAATAAAAAGTCAACAATCGCTGTTGAGAAAAATATTTTTGCGGGCACTATTTTTGTATCATTCTTCAGTTTTCTATGTAATATTTTTGACAAATTGAAACATTGATGCTCATTTTAGTATGTTCATTTTTTTAAATAATTAAAATTATTATTAATTCAAAGGGCGAGGATGTTAATCCCTCTATATTGTTAAATAATAAAATAGATTTTTTAATATATACTTAATTTTTTTTTTAATATTTTAAATGAATATTATTACTTGCTTATGGTCAACATTGCTGCTGGCAACTGTTATAATTTTATTATCTGTAACAAGCACAACGCTGTCAGTTTCAAAAGTAACCGTTTGTTTTTGATTTGACTGAATGTTTATTTAAAAGTTTTAGAATTAATACTTTTGCTATAAATATATATCGCATTCAGAGCTAAAAGTACTTTTGTTTAGTAATGTTAAGTTAGTTAATTATTATCGGTGAAAATGGATGATACACAAGCTTCCATTAAAACAACAGAAGCAGCGGCAGCAACGTAAGTTTATAGTGAAAATAGTAACTTTAAAGTCAAACATTTGAATTAAAATTTATTATTTCCTATATTCCAAAGTTATCATAATTTATAGTTTAATAATATTTAAATAACTATTAATTAGACTAATCTATCAAAGTATGTTCACAGTTTTAAAAACAAACACAATGTTGTATACTTAATTGGATTTCATGTGATTTAATGTGATTTCTGTTTTAAACGTAAACATGGTTGTTTTTACGCAAAAAAGTAAGTAACTTTTAAAAAAAAGGCACATACTACTAAATTTTTTTAAGCTTTTATTTATATTGCAAGAAAGACTTATATTTGTTTCATTGTTTAAAATAAGATTAAATTTTAATTTTTTATTTGGTTTCACATCTTTATGTAAGATTAAGGGATCTCATTTATTTTTTGTCGTATCATTATATATATAAATACCCCATATTTTATTCATACAAATTTTAATCATGTTTAAAGTGTTATTTCACACTTGGAAAAGAAAAATACTTTTTAGAAACCATATAAAAAATTTTACATAGCGGGATTTGAACCCGGGTTCAAATATTTATAAATAGTATATAACTCTTTGCCCTTGAGCCTTTTGACCAAGAGCAAACAGTTATTATAATTGAACATCATGGCGGATACCGCATACAGTAGGTTAGGCAGAGGGAATCTAAATTGAAAATATTAATCACATCATAATTTATTGGTAACATTAATCGAGCAATGTTCTCATAATACCAGCTGAGCATGTTCTTCTTCATTCTCACCGTGACATTCTCGCTAGTACCTGCCATCCTGTGTACCTCTTCATTGCGGTTTCGATCAGCTATGCTGACTCCGCACATGCTACGAAGAGATCACATCTTCACAGCATTAATGTTTCTTTCATTCTTCTTCTGTAATACCTACGTTTCGCTGTCGTATAATAAAGTCGGTACCCAAACTGCATTGTGTATGGCCAAACGCGCAGCTGTGCTGACGTTTCGCCGTTTCCTCAATGCAGCTAAGGCTCTGTTAACCCTGTTACCGGCAGCACTACGCCTTTCCACATCTATATCGTTGAGTTCTGTCACTCAACATGCCATACCTCTCGTATCTTCCATCTCTATTGAACATACTTCCCAAGTATACCACTTTATTCACTTGTTCTAACATCTTACCATTTACACTGATCTTGCATTCCATCCTTTCTTCATGTAACCAATATTCCTAGTCTCAAATATTGGCCAAACGATGAACATTTTAACACATCCGCAAGTTGGCTAGGACCATACTAATCTACTCTTATTTCTCGAGCCGTTTCTAGACTAAACCTAAATGTAGTGTTGGAATAGCAGTAGTCTTGGTAAAGAGTGTGTTATTAATAATAAGTGTGGAATAACACTTTAAAAATGTTTTAGCCATTTTTCATAAAAATAACTAGTTCAGGTAAGCGCATAATATAGAAAGCTATATCCTTGTGCTTAGAATTTTTTGTTGTTGTGTGTTACCACCACATATAGCGCAACACTCTATATTAAAATGAAAGCAATGTCAATATACCTAGTTGTGAAAATAATATGTTAGGACTGAATGTTTGTGGTTTATTTTAGCAATAATTAGTACCACCTGTTTTTGGACTCGAAAGAGGCATTCTCAGTTCCCGTTATTAAATACTTTATTTTCTCAAGTGGGAATCAAACCCACAACCTGTCATATTTTCATTTACAAATTTACAATATTGAAGCCAGTCATAGCTTGTGGCCTCAATATTGTAAATTTGCAATTTAATATCTGAATAAAAGGCTAACTTATATTTAATATAAAATTTTTATATTCTAGAAAATCATTTACATTTTTATAAGTGGGGCACTGTGACAGCCAGACTCTGACTGAAAATGCTATAGTTGTGGGTTTTATTCCCACTTAGCAGAATGAATTATTTTCATTTCCTCACTCTGTTATCAAGTGTCTCGTGTCTCTTCTATTAGATGAGGTTGGGGAACGGAGTACCTTAAGACTAGGTTCCCTCTGTCTGCCTTATGTGAAATCCATGCCGTATTATTTCACATAAGGCAGGCAGAGGGAACATTATTTGAAATTAACAAAAATGTGTTTTTGGGATTCTCTTACAGAAGAAAACGTAGATCGTCAATCTTGAAGAGTCAAAGGCCTCCGCGTACGCCATTTTCTGAACTGGAATTCAATGTAGCGACACCCACAGACACGGCGAAGAGTCGACGCGTTAGTTTCTCACGCAGGACTGGAGTTGCGTGAGTATTATTTAAATTATGCAGTCAACGTAAACACACGTGTGTTGTGGGTTCGATTCTCACTCGTATTAATATTGTTTTTTCATTTCCTCTCTCTGGTAAGAAGGCAAAGCGCGGTGTTAAGTTCCGCCATCCAACATACAGTATCCCAAAAATAGGGCACAAATGCTTACATTGCTAATGCTAATGAGGGATACAGCGTTAAGCTAAAAAAGCTTGTAAAACAATAAAAAAATATGGAAACAAATGATTTTGATTAGGCAACATCTAATAACCACTGCTTAAAAAACTTATGTTATTAATTGGCTTATACTAAAATAACTTTCGTATATGAGATACGGATCTTCTTATAAAACAATATTTATTAAGATAAACATTAATCTTGTTTTATATATAATACATTAATGTTTAATATATAATACATTAATTGAACCCAGTCGTGGCTTGGTTACAAGCGTGAGACTGTACACGCTACAGGTTGAGGGTTCGATTCTATAAAAATAGGAAATAAGATATGTATTTTATATTTTTATCGAAAATTCGGCAGTTCTTAACTCACGCGCCACATTTAGATCTAAAAATGGGAAATTGAGTTTATTGACACTAGGTTCTGTAGGTCTACTAAGGGGCTCATTGTCCTAAGATATTTTTCAATAAACATATAAAAGAACATTGGCACTTAAAATAAAAAGTAATGAATGGCCAGTTGTGGCGCAGGAGCACAAAGTGTGACTGTAAAATCGACTGGTTGTGGGTTCGATCCCCACTCGAGGCGATGAAATATAAAGTTCAATTTATATGCTCATTTCTTCGCTCTGGTGTCGAGGCAAAGCGCGGCTTTGAATTCCGCCACTCAACCTGCATGCCTCCAGTATTTGGCGGAAAGTGGGGAACAGAGTGTCTTAAAACTAGGTTCTCTCTGCCTACTCTGTGTGCGGGATTAAAGTACTTAAAGTACTTCCCCACTTCCGCAATTAATTTTAAGAAATTATTATTCTTCTTTAAGAATTATATTTTTTAAATACTACCATTAAGAATGTATTAATATTGCATTAATAAAATATTATGTTTTGTAATATTTTTTTTACCTTTCCTTTTTAGAGAATTCGTCACTAATGAAGCCACAACCACATGGAAAAACTTTTACGAAGAGCACAACAAATCATTGGAGTCGTCCGGCAACGAGACCGCGGCGAACGCGTCTCGACCGGTCATAGGGCACATAGGCAAGACGATATTTGACCAACAGTTCGAAGAAGTAGAGGTTGTGGACATAGGAGGAACTCTGCAGACTAACACGGCAGTTCAGCAGTTTCAGTCCTCCTTTAATAATGTGAACTTAACGGAGCAGTTGATGGCATTCGAGTTAGATTGTATAGGAGACGATAAGAAATTATCTGCTCCGGTCCAACATTTTGAATTGAACAATCTAACTGATCATAATAGTAAGGTATTTGGGAATGATCTCAGCGTGCCAATTATGAGTGAAATGTCTAATCCTATTAGTATGAATTTTTCGAATGTTCAGCCTATAGGTAAATGTGATGATTTGGAAGAAATTGCTAGAGATTTAGAAAGGCCACATCAGCATGTAATATGTCCAGGACCGTTCAGTGCTAAAGATGTTTCAGAATATATAGAAGTGGATTTGAATATGACTAATGTTATCATAAGAAATGATGACTGTGATATGTCCATAACTGATACTATCCATAGTCCTAAAGTACAAGCCTTAGCTAAACAAACTTCAATACGTGAAACTAAAGTGAACGAAGTAATGGACAAAGAAAATATTATAATGAATCCGTATATAACTCCAAAAGAATCGGCAAATTTCGCAATAAATGAAGAATTTGATAAAGTATTAGTATTTGATGGAAAGAAATTAACAGTACAGCCGGAAAGGCAATCTATTGTGGAACCTAAAAAACAAGAAATACCAAATACTCGAAGTAGTTCAGAAGCAGTACCTAAAAGAAAAACAATTGTATTGAATATCAATGATGATTTACCAAATTTTATTTCAGATAATTTTTCCCTAACGGGTAACCAAATTGCAGCTGAAGAGAAAAAATCTATTCTATACAATGACTGTGATTTATCGATAACTCAAGCGGTTGGGGCAAAAATTGAAACGCCAAAGACAAAAAGCATTGTCTTTGATGATGACATGGGAAATCTTTCTATAACACAGGCTCTACCAGCTCTAGTTCTAAATAATAAAGAAGAAAAACGTAAAACTATTATATACGACAATAATGCAGCCGACGTGTCCATTACGCAAGCTGTACGTACAAATAAAATTGTGGAAAAGAAAGCTTTTGTGCTTGAAGACGAATTGTCGTTTACACAAGACTTGCCCGCCAACGTTGTTTTAAACAAAACATCACAAGATAAAACTATTTACTACCAAGATGGATTAGATATTTCCGTTACTAAGGCTATAACGGATAATATTATTAGTTTAACAGAAAATATGGAAACTAAAAATGATATGAGTAATATTTCTATGACTCAAGCGATTCCATATAATATAATCATAAATGAAATTAATGATAATACTCAAAAATCAATGGCTTACGGTCTTACAGATAATATTGATATAACACAAGTACTGCAAAATAACATTATATGTAATAATGAAAAGAGAAAAACAATTGTCTATGATAATGATGCTGGCAATATATCTTTGACTACAGCAATACCAACTAATATTTTGCTTGAGAGTGATGTAAAACTTGATAAAAACAATTTAAGTATTCTTAATGAAAGTGAAAATATAGGTTTTGGCAAATCTATGAATAGTAAAAGAAAAACAATAATTTATGATAATGAACAAGCGGATATATCAATGACTCAAGTGATACCATCCAATATAATTGCAACAAAATCGGAAAATAATGAAGTTTTACTAAATAATACTAAAGTTGAAAATTGTGAGAAAATGACAGATAAAAGAAAAACGATTATCTATAACAATGAAGAGGATAATGTGTCTATGACTCAAATGATCCCTGCTGACATATTACAAACTGCTGACGTGGATCAAAACAAAGTTATAGAAGACATTGATTTAATTTGTAACAACGAAAAAACAAACAAAAGAAAAACTATAATTTATGATAACGAGGATGGTAATATATCTATGACT
>JAATLQ010026442.1:0-11073 GCA_013421005.1 Heliconius erato x Heliconius himera | reverse complement strand
CAGCATAGGATCTGCGGACAGGAGGGAAACGAGCGGAAGCCTCTATATATGATATACATTCCTGAGACATTGTAATTTTGATGGACTGTTGCCTTGCAAACTCAGGACAGTCCTTGTCTGTTGCAAAATGTTTACTTTCACAATATAAACATAAAGAATTTTCCCTACTAGTGTCACATGCATCACCATTATGGAACTCAGAACACTTATAACACCTTGGCTTCGATCTGCACTGTGATACATTAGTCTGTGTTGTCTATGGATTATGCCTGACATTTTCTTTACAAACTATCGTCTCTATTTTTTTATAGTGTGAGACAAGGCGTTAAATAATACAAAATAATAATAATAATAAAAGTGTAAGTTCAGAAAATATATATACTTGTGTTATTATTGAATAGAAATTAATTTATAATTTACATATTAGCTATACACAACGAATGATGTTAGCGTAAATTGCGTGATAGAACTTCATTTTAAGTGTAGCAATCTATATCCAATTACTAATTCGAGTTCTAGAAAATATTTCTCATCATAAAAATGAGTTCAGCAGCAGGACCAAGTGGAACGCGGAATTTTAAAGTGGTTTTGTTGGGGGAAGGCTGTGTCGGCAAAACATCCCTTTTACTTCGATACATAGAAGACAAATTCAACGATAAACACCTGACGACTTTACAGGTATAGAATATTGTTCAATATTTTGCAACATTACTATAATCAGAATGATTTTATAAATTTAAATAATATTCGTATTGATTACCATGCTTGGGACATAATTGGCTCAATAATATTTATATTATGAAAGACGTTTTTCTAATAATCAAATTAGTAAAGAATATTACTGTCACGCGATGTTACTATATCCTGCTGCTCTTATAAAAACTAACCTAATCTAAAATGTTGAACTTTCATATTATATTCTAAGTTTTATATAATATTCTACAATTAACCAAAATAGCTTAAACTTTTATTATACTATGTAAAAAAAATATCCATTAATATTTAAAAAAAACAATTCAAATGTAACAATTCTAATCAAGTTACAGTTATGTATATAATATTATTGGAAATTTTATATTATAATAAATTTTGAGATATTTCAGTTCCAAATACTTTTTCTAGGAACAAAACTTAATATTAACTGCTGGTGTGTCAGTTCTGCCAGGCAAAATCAGAAACCTGTCTTAGCAAGTCCCTTTCAGACTCCTCTCATATCTTAAAATTCTTTAATGTTATTCCGTATTTGCTTACTGTTAGAGATACTGATTTATTTTGAATATGTAATGGTTATAGTTCTGGTGCTTGATAACTTCCGTATACTACATATGCTATGCCCTATGTAGTACTAGACCCTATTCATTTTGGCATGAGACAAAATGTAAACAATGAAATACTATTTATCAAACTTTTATGTAACTTTTTAATGTCTATTTAATTTTGGTTGAGGTTTATATTCATGGTTATAATATAAACAAAACCAATATAACAAAATAATGAGAAACAACTTTAAATTTTACAAAACAACAAACTTAATAAAAACAAAAAGTAACAACAGAATCACTACAGTACTGTCTTATGAACAGGTTGACCAATAGTAAAAATGGTGGATTTAATCTGGCCGAAGACTTAACATCACTTTTTAAATAAAAATGTCCGCAGTGCCTGTGTTGTGTGTCTATAATTTATTATAGTCTTAAAATACTTGTCAAGTTTGAGAGCAATTGAGTTTTATAAAAGTTAAAATCACAAATATAAAAATCATTTCATTATCTATGAAATCGATAAATTTAAATTATAATTATTATTAACTAATAAGTTCTATAAATATTGTTCAATAATAATTTTACATCCATAAATCCATAATTTTTTTTTTTAATAATATATATTCAGAAGATTAGATAGATATTTCCATCGAGGCCATCTTTTATTTTCTATTAAATGTAAATTATTTTGTTTATAATACAATAAAGAATATTCTATATATAAAGCTCTACCAATCGTGACCTTATAGATCTAATATTTATTTTTTATTTGTTTACCTTTAAATTCTAAATATAATATTATGTGCAGGCAACATTCCTCAATAAGAAGTTGAACATTAATGGAAAACGCATCAACCTATCCATCTGGGATACAGCCGGTCAAGAGAGGTTCCATGCTTTAGGACCCATATACTACCGCAATTCCAACGGAGCCATTTTAGTTTACGATATCACTGATGATGAATCTTTTGGAAAGGTGAGAAATTCTTATTTTCTCTAATTTAACACTGTATTCTACATGTAGTAGAGAAGTTGTCTTTTTGTGTGTGCGTAGATTAATAATCCTATTTAAACTTTCAACTGACATACACTAGCTGAGAGGATGTATTCAATAATAACTACAATTGCGTGCACGCTTTGTGAAATGTATTTAGACTTGGAACCTTGAACTGGCTGCTTTATGATTTTACAATCAATATTTATAGTTTCTAGAGAATGTTTATTTTTAAAATATAATATTGTAATGTAAGTAAGGGGTTTTATTTCTAATATGTGAAAAAATATTTTGTACTCTTTTAGAAATGCGTCCCTCTTAGACGTTTTCCAAGAGGTGCGGGTTCAAATTCCAATGCGTTTAAATTTTTATGTTTTCCAAAAAAGTATTTTTCTTTCCTATAATTTAAGTGTGAAATAACACTTTAAAATTGTAAATAAAATATTTTGTAGATTAATAGAGTAACGCTGACACTAGGTGCAGTGTGCAGCTGAAAAAAAAAAATATTTGACTCATCCTACCCAACTGCGGGGTCGAACATAATTTTAAAAATAAAGTACTTATTAGAATCGTCCTTGGATACAATCTAATTAGATCAGTGGAAGTCACGCGTAGACAAAGTAAATAAATTTGCAATTTCTTTGTGGTAGTAAACAATATGATATGAGATAACGGAATTCGCTACACGCTATTAAATACCTATTTTATACGAAATTACTTAGAGCTACTTAAAAAGATACTTTTATATTATTACCTTAAACTACGGTATCTTACGCTTGTTCAAATAGAAAATAATATAGTGCATTTTGTCCTTTAAAGCTTTTTCGTTGTTACTTTGCTCCTATTGGTGTACGAGGTGACACTCGTTTGTATGAACTCTTGTGTAGCCTTCCTTAATAAACGGTCTATCTAACAAAATAAGTTTTTCAATCGGAACTAGTAGTTCCTGAGATTAGTTGGACCAAGCAATAAGGTCAGCTCTATAATATTAGCTTAAATAAATTTTATTTTCAGCTTCACGGTGTATCCCGTTCGTAGCAGAATAGACAGAGAGAACATAGTGTTAAGGCACTCCGCTCTCCACTTTCCGCCTTTTGCGTCTTCAACGCCGCTACATGACCAAGAAATAAAAAAAAATCTCATCTCTTTGAGTGGGAATCTTGGTGGACTCTTTAGTTTTTAAATATATAATATATATTTTATCTTTTTACCTCATTAGGTGAAAAACTGGGTAAAGGAACTACGAAAGATGCTCGGATCAGACATAGTCCTTGTGATAGCCGGCAACAAGATTGATATGGAACATGAGAGGACAGTGCCGCAAGATGAAGCTGAGAAGTATGTATTATATATTTTAAGTTTCACGCTGTAACCCGCTGGTGGCTTCAGCTTCATGCTGTATCCCGCACTCAGCAGGGTAGGCATAGGGAACCTAGTGTTAAGATACTCCGTTCCCCACTTTCTGCCGAATTCTAGAAGCATTGCGTGTTGATTGGCAGAATTCAACGCTGCGCTTTGCCTCAACACCAGAGCGAAGATATCGAAATATAAATTTAAGTAAATATTCCATCTCCTCGAGTAGGGATCGAATCCACAATCAGTCGGTTTTACAATCACACTTGTGGCCCTGCAGCACGATTGGCAACATAACTTGCCGCCGCCTTGACTTCCCGCTCGTGGCAATCTTAATAATAAGCAGACAGAGGGAACCTAGGGCCTAGTTAACCACTCAGTTACTCTGACACTCAGTTCCCCTTAAGACCTATGATTATATCCTTACTTTCCGCCGAGTTCCTGAGGCATTGCGTATTGAGTAGTGGAAAAGACCATCGCGCTTTGCCTCGTCGAAATTAAACGTGCGTGTCACGAAAATTCGGCGGAAAGTGGGGAATGGAGTGTTTTAACACTTAGCTCTCTGCGTACATTATGTACAGGATATAGCGTGAAGCAATATTTTTTACATTATAATTACAGTTACGCAAAAATGGTGGGCGCCAAACATTTCTACACGTCAGCGAAATTCAACCAAGGCGTCGAAGAGTTGTTCCTGGAGCTGACCAGGGAAATGGTGGAGCATTTTGATCAAAAAACCAACACCGATGCGAACAGGTCCTCCAGGGTCCTGGTGGTGGAGGACGAGGCCCCGGCCCAATCTTCGTGCTGTTCAGGCATGAGGAGTAATTAGATTTTTTTATTTTTTTATTAGGTGAATATGGAAATCATGTCCATATTACTTAGTATATTGATTGAGTACATTGGGTACTAACTAGTATTGGGTACGTGACGTGTAATTTTTTTTTTTGCAGTCGTAGCTAATATTATGTATTATATATTATTGTCGTCGTGCTTTTATTGTAGATAGTAGGTTTTTTTTTTCATTTTTTTAATAGGTTTTGAACCCATGATTATTGTGTAGTCAGCCATTTTTTTTTATTTGGTTATTGAAGTATATCATCTTTTGAATCTATTCTTGTCAACTTAGATTATTAAGGATTTTATGAATAATGTAATATGGTGTAAATATTTTATTGTGTTTGTTTATTGTCATGTACCCTTTTAATATAAGGTTAATTGAGTATCTATTGACCATATTAATTATTATTTTTAGATATCCTCCTTATGAAAGTGATTTAGTCAGACATTTGTGTATTTTTTTTTAATTAAATCTATTTTTGGTCAACATTTATACACAACGCTTTAAACTAGGGATGTTACGGTACGAATATAATGTTTGTTTAAAAAAAAAATTGAAAAATCTGTTTGTTTACCCTTTTTTTATCCGTTAGTATGGATAATTTTGGTTACGGTTATTGTAACAGTGTATTCTTATAATAGTGATTTTGATATTTGTTGTTTATCTTTTAACAATAACAGTTCTTCGTACTTGGTTTCTCCTTTGCTAAGCTTTAGTGCGTCGGCTCGACCACCCAAAATAACAAACCTGTATTAAAAAGCCTCGTTTAGACTCCGCCAAAAGGCTTAAGTCGTATTTGATTACAGATAGTTTCTAGTTCCGGATACCCGATAGGTTCCGTAACGTCCCTGTTATAATAGAATTTTATACAAGTTATATTTTTTGTATGCGCTCGAATTAATAATTTAATTGCAAAGCAATTAACATTTATTTTTTCTATAATCTTATTATGAAGAAATATGATTGAAACGTAATTTTAAATGTAAACAAGTAAACAGTTCTTGTTTTTATGGAGATTATCTTATCTGAGACGTTATTATCAGTTAGATAAATGAATGAGAGGAGGAGTAATGATCCTTAAAATGTAAAATTATCAATTTTTTTATATAATTATGTTGTTTTTAATATATTTTTTTATATTTGCCTACATTACTGTAAAAACCTTATTTTAGTTAATCATAGGATTTATTCCAAAAATCTTGTCATTTCTAATGCAGGCTTTACATAACATAAACATAAATGTAAAAAAATTGGAACAATTCTAAATTATTTCATTATATTTAATAATATTTTTTTATAGGTGATTAAAATAACACATTTCAAATAATTTCTGTGTAGTTAAATCATTTTTGTGTATCTAAATTGTGCATGTTTCTATTGTAGTAATTCTTTGTGAATTTATTTTTTTAATATTTTTTTTACATAAGAAGCATTTTTAGATAGTAGAGATAATTGTTTTTAATAAAATTATTGAAGCGATTTAAAATGCGAAGTTGCTCTGCGAATCATTCCTTCAATGTGCTGAAGCAAATGTTTTGTTAAGTTTATTCTAAAATATATAATATATTTATAATTCTATTGTCTTTACAAAAAACTGAACATATTCTATTGAAATGTATTTATAATATTAATTATAAAAATTAAAAATTGAATATAAAATTAAAATATAAGAACATAATGTAAGGGACAAAAAAGTAAAAGCAAAATGGCTGCCATATTTGACGTTTATTTTCAAATTGGATGCTTGTGCCAAAAATTTAAAGAAAAAAATATATAGTAGATAATCTAATAATTATTTCATAATCACAATACCTTTTATTATGTTAATAACTGTGGGTAACTATTATTTATATTCATTATTTATTTAATATGTCTCATTTATATATTAAAAATAATTATAACTTGGAAGTATAGTACAGTCGATGAGTCGTGGCCGCCCTGAAATTTGCGGTGGGTGGATGCGCATAGTTGATTATATGATTTTAAGCTTTTTAATATTTTCTTGCCGAGTAAGCAATATGTAAAAGTTCAGAAAGTGTAATTTTGGGGTGATCACCGTACTGTAGATCTAAACAAGACGACTCCATTCCGGTCCTCTTAACGGCTTTCGTTTATATATAAACTAAACGAATGGCTATAAATATATTTATAATAAATAAATATAATTCTAATTAATAATGTTATGTACCTATTTATTAGATATTATCTAATGGAGGCCGGTCGTGGCGCAGCGGCACGAGGTGTGACTGCAAAACCGACCGGTTGTGGGTTCGATCCCCACTCGAGGAGATGAAATATTTACTTAAATTTATATTTCCATTTCTTCGCTCTGGTGTCGAGGTTAAGCGCGGCGTTGAGTTCTGCCTGAATTAAATTAGCTTCACGCTGTATTCCGCACACAGCAGGGTAGGCAGAGGGAACCTAGTGTTAAGACACTCCGTTCCCCACTTTCTGCCGAATTCTGGAGGCATTGCGTGTTGAGTGGCAGAACTCAACGCCTGCTGTGTGTGAGATACAGCGTGAAGCTGATTTTTAATTTTATTTTTTATAGTTTATATAGAATAAAAGTGCAAAACGCAAATTTGTATACTTTTGTAAAGCGTGACGTACATCGTATAAATAATGGTTGCCTACAAGTATTTTGTCCCTACATAATATAATATATTAATGATAAATAATAATTGGCTGCGTGAGAAATGCCTTGTCTAAAATGAAATGTGCTGTGAAGAAAATATTTCATTATAGTTATATTTCAATTCTATGTATTTAATATATTATATGTAGATCTATTATAGAATAGTAAACCGAGTAATGTCTATTTATTCTACGTTAAACGTCTGTGCTCATTTTGATGAAACTTTTCTTTTGTTTTCATGTATATTTTGCAACGTATTGTTGATTTATCATTAAATCATTTTGTCTTTTTGTATAAAATTTTTTTTAAAGTGATTGAAATCTGGTCTTAGTTGTTGTTAATTTGAGACTTCTTTTACTTATTTTCATGAACTTTGTAATGTTTACGAATTTAAAACTTTATATTAGGATGTATTCTATGGATAATTGGAATAAATGTTTTTGTTAATAATTTTAGATTTTTCATTTCATTCATTACAGACATATAAAAGAGAGTAATAAATTTCAAAAGACCGTTAACTAAAACTTAAACTTCTTTAAATAACTAAGGCATCTTAAAGATTTTTTTACCGCCTCTCTTCACTGTATCAAGCGTATAGCAGTGGACTAGGCAGTAGAAATCCAGTTTTAATAATTTCCGAGCACCGCCCAATTTTGGACATTGTGTATTGAGTTCTGAAACTCAACGCCGCGTCTTGTCTTGTTACCAGAGATACAATAAAGTGTAATTCATATCCCCGGGAATCGAAGCTACTGTCGCGTTTACATTTAAACGCTTCGCCGTTGCCCCACGATGACCTCGAAGAATGAAAGCATCATAAAATCGCCTTTCTTATTTTATATAGCTAATGATTTTTACTATATTTCCAGCCTTAACTGCATTATGTGAGATTGTAGAGATAAAATGTCCATTATTTACTTTTTTTGATTACTTTACTCATTTTAGATATTTTTTTGTGTGGACGAAATTATTGTTTATAACAATTTTATTATTTAATGAGTTATTTCACACTTAAATCTCTATAAAGAGATTAAGCTCTACATTTTCATCAAGTTGTTACTTGATGAAAATGTAGGGCTTAAGATTTAGGACAGTTTAGTACTAGGACAGTTTCCAAAAAGTCCCGCTACATTCAAATTTTATATTATTTATAAAAAAAGTTCTAATTTAATTGTTTGTCTCATGAGACCGGAGAAATCAAATATTCTAAATAGAAACCAAAGTCCAAAATTCCTTCGTCGTAAATGAATTGGAAATACTTCAAATTGGTTTTACGTCTGTACAACATTTTTAATTTATTTTAGTTTATTTTTTCAAATTTATAATTTTCCACAACATTATAGGTGAAAGAAAATAAAACAAAATAACATTTAAACAAATCTATTATTACCACTACATAATATTTACTCACGAGGCCGCAATGACACCAAAAACAATCATTTACTTCTAAACCAACATAATATAATAACATACTAACTTAATTATTTAAAAAAAATGCGTAACTAAAATGTTTTTAATACAATACAATCTTCTAATAATGTAACAATAAAATAAAATTACATATTGGCTTTGGTAGCACATAAAGAGTTTTTGATATTTTACACATGTAAGAATCGAACCCACGATCATCGCGCATTCATTCCTACACAATTCCACTGAGCCATGATAGAGTTAATTAAAATAAGCGATTAAACGAGGATGGCGCAAAAAAATTGGTAAATTTGCTAAATCAGATTCATAGGAACATGTTCTTCTAGTAGTCATTTTCTGGTACAGTTCTCTTATAACTAAATTGAATGTTACACTAACTTTGTTTTTATATAGGCCTGTATATTATTATTATTACTATTAAATATAACATCAATTGAAAAAAATACATCAAAATGCAACGATAAGTATTTAATTTAATTGGCTTTTTATATAGTATTTGGAATTAAAAAAAAATACAGTAAAATAGTAGTATACAGAGCATTCATCATATAATTTACTTCTATTTATTACAAATCAAATGAAATCTTTGTGAAACATAAAACCTGATTTGTAAATGTTATGCACATTTACATGCTTTATATATTTAATTATTAAACAAAAAAAGTAAGAAACTCTTAGCTGCTATTATTACGAATAAAAAAAACAACTAATCACTAAAACAAAAACAAAGTACTATATACTTTAAAACCTTGTGTTATAGGAAGACTACTATTTGTAGCACGTTTCTTTATTTTTAAAAAAAAAGCAAATTACAAGCCAGAATTTAATTTTTACAGATAATATATTATATACTAGGGACTCGCTCGCGGCTTCGCCCGCTTGAACTACTCAAATATTTATGTACTAATCAAAATTACTTTTGTGTTTAATGTTTCAGCCAATTCAATAAAACAAACACAAAATGTTAATGGAATTTTACCAAAATACAGTACTGAAAACTGAATTCGAACTGGTTAAACTCTTTCTGTGATGGACAAACAAGACAACAAATTTTAAAATAATAATTTTTCGTTCTATTACTTTAAATAAATGCCCCAATAATTGCATTTCTTATTAATTTTCAACTTATAGACAGCGATCAAATGCATTTTTATTATATTTATAAATATGCTTAATTGTATAATATATATATACAGAATGTATCATATATAGAATAAAATATACATTTTAAAATATTATATGCATTTTAAAATGTTATTGACATACTTAAACTTTCTTTTGAATATTCTAAAAGACCTTTCTTCTTAATTTGTACAGTTTTTTTTTACTCATATTCTAAATAGCTTACCGTTGAATCTTTATATTGTGCATTTAGACAATTATCAGACAAGTCATAATTGAGATGTTGACAAAATTTAAAATCTTTATATTTAACTATGCAAACAAAAAAATATATAATATTAAAAAAAATGGTAATAATAGCTTTAAATATAATAATTATTCATACATATTTATTTCTTATATGTTTAAAGATTTGTACTTTTTATTGTTATTATATTTGTATAATTTTTTTATATTCAATTACTTGAAGAAAAAAATATGTAAAATATCTTTTACCAAAACTAATATTAACTTTAAAACATGAATGCTATATATAAAGAACATAATTATTAAAACATTTCATTACTCACAGTCAATTTAAATCTAGCCAATTAAATTTCAATTTATATCAACATCTCTGAACATAATTTTATTATATTATTATAATATACTTATAATAAATGCTGTATAGTTCAAGAAGTCTTGTATTAAATGTACATAAAGTAGCAAATAGTAGATTGGACAATAACTTTATATAAAACTAGCGACCCGCTCGCGGCTTCGCCCGCTTTTACCACAGAATTATTTACTTAACACACTGAAATATGTTCGTGTTTTGATATACCTATTATGTATGTTTGCAGCGCAATGAAGATTTTTTTAGAGAAAGTTATTAAAACTTTAGGTCGCATTTTTATATCTCCTATAAAAATCTTCAATTGAATGTTTGAAATAAAAACATAACTTATCGATACTTACAATAAAATCTTAACTCATCGGTGTCCGTACATAGAAGATATTACAATTAACAATGTAATAAAACTTCGTCAGTTGGTCTGTTTGTATGTGCGTTTCTTCACAATAATCTCAGAAACTGCTTAACCGATTTAAATACTTTTTTTGTTTGTATTTTGGCAAACTGCCCTTAAATATTGAGTATTAGTTTTATTTTATTCAGCTTCACGCTGTATCCCGCACACAGCAGGTTAGGCAAAGGGAACCTAGTGTTAAGACACTCCATTCCCCACTTTCTGCCGAATTCTGGAGGCATTGCGTGTTGAGTGGCAGAACTCAACGCCGTGCGACACCTGTGCGACGAAATGGAAATATAAATTTAAGTAAATATTTCATCTCCTCGAGTAGGGATCGAACCCACAAACAGTCAGTTTCACAATCACACTTCGTGCCGCTGCGCCACGACTGGCCTCAACTGGACTGGACTTTATTTTACTCGGCT
>JAATLQ010026432.1:25053-37469 GCA_013421005.1 Heliconius erato x Heliconius himera | reverse complement strand
TCTTTTACGACATTGACTTCAACCTGCCATGCCGCAAAATGACTGTTCCACAAAGTTATTTCTTAAAAATTTTGACCAAATATTTAAAAAGTTTTGCCCTCTTTCATTTAATAAATAAATTATATTTCAACTATTCATTTTAAGATATTACACAGAGAACCTTAATTTAAAAAAATCTTCCTGCCTGTTCCATCTATTTTTTAAAATTGTATAACAAAAATTTCAATATTGTAGGATTAGAAATATTGATACGAACGTATGCCTTATTGGTACGCATTTATACGGTTTGCAATTGGCGCGGGTTCAAATCTAGCTACGTAATAGCCTAACCTATTTATAATTTTTATTCATCTTATAAAAATATTTTTCGATGCTTAGCTAAAAATAACACTTAATAACGATAAATATAATAACATAAGCTTTGAATGTATATCGTGTAGCATATCAAATAAATGGGCTCTCAAATGAATATCTGAAATAACTTTTGTTCAAAAAAGACAAGAATTAACCACGCTCTTATCCCTATTATCTCCGTAGCTATAGAGCCTATCCTTTAAAAAAAGTTGGCTTTGTTACAACAAACAAATCAAATTTAAAGTATTCTTGGGAAGTAGATACTCAATTTCCACGCAAACTTTACACGCGACATATACCGACAAAACCACTGAAGGCTGGGCCGTCACAAATATGTCACCTTAATTGTGCAATACATATATCACTTTTTAACCGACTTCTGTAAGAAAGGGAGGTTATCAATTCGACTGTATTTTTTATGTTTTGTTGCCTCAGAACTTTTAACTGGGTGACCCGATTTTGATGATTTTTTTTAATGATAACTTTAAGACAAACGATCGCTAACCTTGTGGTGGTAAAAGTTTGCCTCTGATTATAGATTACCAATATGTAGAACATTGACTTTCATTTTATTATATGAGAAGGAATGAGGAAGACAATAATATAGTACTATTGAAAATAAATAAGTTTCATTTCAATCTTTTAACTCCAAGTTATAGTTTTGAGTTCTAGTAAGTATGGGTGTGGGCAGTTGGCGACAAATTAAAACACACAACACTGGCGGGGTCACTATATTGGGCAATTATGTACAAGGGGAGACCACTGCTTGGTGTCACAGCGCCAGCGCCAGTGGCGGCGCGTGGTGCGGCGCGTGGTGCGGCGCGTGGTGCGGCGCGTGGTGTGGCGCGTGGTGGGGCGCGTGGTGCGGCGCGTGGTGTGGCGCGTGGTGCGGCCCGTGGCGCGCCACGTGGTGCGGCGGCGGCTCCGGCTCGTCGAGGTCGAGCGCGGCGTCGATCATGGTGGTGTCGTGCAGCAAGCGCAGGCGCGAGGCGCTGAGCGCGCCGCCGCCCGCCACCGCGCCCGCCCCCGCGCCCGCGCCCGACGCCGCGATACACACCTCTGCAGAATGAAATGTGATATAAAATAGTTGCACAAAAACACGGTCATTTATGAGATAAATCGTAACGCGCCCTGGCGCAGTGTATAGTGTATACCTTGCAGCGGCACGGGGTCGAGGTCGAGGCTGTGGTTCATATACGCGTGGCGCGCCTCGCCCTCGAACAGGTTGGTGTAGCTGCCGGCGATGGGGGCGGGCGCGATGGGGGCGGGTGCGCTGGGGGCGGGCGCGGCGACGGGCGCGGCGGCGACGGGGGCGGCGGCGACGGGGGCGGCGCGGAACTGCGGCGGCAGGTCGTGGTCGGGCGCGAGCACGCCGCGGCGGTCGATGAGGCTGGGCGCGAGCGGCGCGCACAGCACGTGCCAGCAGTTGGCGCAGGCGTTGCCGCGCGAGTAGGGATTGGGGTTGGCGACGCCGCGGCGCGTCGAAAATGAGCCTTTTATCTGGAACGGATAACAAAACATTCCTTTGTTTTACATCATATATTAATTTAACTATCTTTACATACACGGATGAGTCATGTTTCTATTTAAAGGTAATTTTTCTTAACAGTTACAGCATTTACAAAATAAATGTTATCAAAATATTTATTAATTTAGGCACGTGACTCAAAAAATGGCTTAAATCTGTATATTATACAAGATTTTTCTGTGCTACACTCACGTCTTCGTTGGTGGTCTGGTCGGTGGAGGCGAGGTAGGTGTGGAAGCCGGCGAGGCCCAGCACGGACCACACGGACAGGAAGCACACGGCCGCCACCACGGCGGAGGCGGGGCTGGCCCGCAGCGCCGCCGCCAGCCCCGCGCCGCGCGCCAGCAGCGCCAGGTGCGCCACCGCGCACGCGAACACGAACACGGCCAGGAAGGACAGCGACACCACGAAGGCGTAGAAGTAGCGGTAGTTGCGCTTGCCCACGCAGTTGCCCACCCACGGGCAGTGGTGGTCGAAGCGCTCCACGCAGTTGTCGCACAGCGAGCAGTGCGAGGCGCGCGGCGGCCGGAACATCTTGCAGGTGAAGCAGTACTTGAGCTTGACGGCGCGGCCGCGCACCAGCACCTCGCGCGCGCGCGGCGGCGGGCGCGCGCCCTCGCCCTCGGCCGCCAGCGCGCCCAGCGCCGCCGCCTCGGCCGGCGCCGCGCGCGGGATGATGCCGGGGTCGGACAGCGCCGTGCGCAGCAGCGCCGCCAGCGTGAGCGCGGCCAGCGCGGCGCCGGCGGCGGGCACGGCGGCCGACACGCGCGCGGCCAGGAAGGGGCAGTCGAAGGCGAAGTGCAGCGCGCACGTGCCGCAGATGAGCGCCAGCGTGAGCGCGAACACGCCGGGGTGCGGCGCCGTCATGAGGCGCCCGTCGCACCAGAAGCGGTTGCGGCCCGCGAACACCTCCCACTTGCGCGTCACGCGCCGCGACGCCATGCCCGCATCACCCCCGCCCCCGCCTGCCTGCCGTGGGCCTGCTGGGCGAACACCACGATATCTTACAGTCAAGAATAGTGAGTATACTTTTAATTACACAACAAATAAATTGTTCCCATTAATACTTACAGTTCTTTTCTTTCTACTTTTCAATATCACTATAATTACATTGTAAATGTCAATACAATATTATCAATAAATACTAGTAATTATTACCAACACGAAATATTGTAATCTTACGTAACCTAGTTTTCACATATTAATTTCTCTTCACGCTGAAAGAACCTGGTAACCTAGTGTTAAAACTCTCTCGTGCCGATTAGGACACTTCCGTTCCCTACTTTCCGCCGAGTTCTGGAGGTTACCAGACCGAGGAAATGAAAATATTAAACATTTAATTTCATCAAGTGGAAATCGAACGCACAACCACTTGCATTAATACTTATTTAGAAACGATAATTGACATTGATGACAACTTCAAATATGTCATCAGTAAAAGATTTATCCATAGATTTCACTATAGTAGTAGAGCCCACCAAATCGGCTCGAGCCTCATAGAAACCTATTGGGTTGCAAAGCTTATATGATAAAATGAAAAAATGTCATATAATATACAAGATGGAAATGTCGGCGCTTCTTTTATGGAAACAGCATATAGGGTAAAATATTTTACACCTATAACTAAAGAAATTAATCAAGATACCTCAACAGTTTAGAAAAAAATCCTATGGTTTTTTTTTCATTTCACGATTTTTACCCATACCTGTATTTCGTGTGACGCAGTTACGCATAAGTACTAATAACGTAAACACATACTGCTACAAAAATACTATTAAAGGTTAATCAACTTTGAACTTTGCCACCAATACCCACGATTCGATTTCGGAATGAGCCGTATGTAGCGGTTTCCCTTTGATAGGCTTGTGTGTGCGTGCGTCGTTCTTGACTAATGGCGTTTTATATTACAACGATAATTTTATTATTTATTTTGTTTGCAAAAATCTCTTTTTCATTTTTGGAAAAAGAAATCTATTAGGCTTTTGCTCTGCTGGCTTAAACGAGGAAACTAAATACGAGACCATATCAACTTGACTAATAATGGTAATTGAAAGTTTATTTGTTTGTCGATCCCTAATTGTATAAGTATTGCTTGTGGCAAATGATTTATGAAGAGGATCATTTAGTTCTTCAGAGAAGTAAATATTATGAAATGCTTATATTACTTTAGTTCTTTCTTGAATGAATTACAGTAGTTTAATCTTTTAAGTTAAAAATTAAAACAATCTTTCTCACTCCATCCCGCTCACTGAGGTGTTCATTTTCTTGACTGGGGGATTGTACCCACAAACAGTTGTGTCTACAGTCACACACTTGTGCCCCTGCACTATGACTGGCCTAAGATTTCATGGATTCTTCTAATAAAATAGTATTTGAAATAGCATCATCATTATTAATAAATTAGGGGTTCAATTATGACTATATAATAATAATAATTTGATTTTATTAGTGGAATACAATAATTATTATCAATCATTAATTTTAATTGAATGATTTCTTTCAATTGTATAATAAAATATAGCTAAAATTTGATAAACAATTATTTTTTCTTTTCCGTAAATCTCATTTGACCAATTAATGTTAAATATTTAATAAAAATCACTAACATAATAATGAAAAAGTTTTTCTTCATATGTTTGTACACTAATACCAGCATTGTCAGATGTCACAATTTTCGTAGGATATTCTTTGCCAAAAAATTAAATGTATGATTGGTATAATTACAGTGCTTCTTTTCAAGGATTGTTCCAAATATTGTAAGAAAGTATTTAATAGATAGACACTGACCATTTAATAGAAACATAAATAAATATAATTTAATAAATATCATTTAAATTGATGAAAAAGCATTTTATGTTGATATCTACCATCATTGGAAGTTTTACTTAAAAATGAAATTAATGGATAAATATTTTTTTTAGCTGGTTAATTAGAACTTAACATTAAATGCTTCTGATTTTTATAAGCCAATAAAAAATGTTCCGCACACTGAATAACTTTTGCTTACATGCTTTTTCCTGATTTATTATAATTTAGCTAGTCTACAACAGTACACACCAACTGCTTGTCCAACAATAACAAATATATTTTGGTTTCAATGATATGTATCAGAAATTATCAATAATTGTTTAGCTTAATATAAACATATTCTTATGATACCAAAGTTAAAACATCTAATTTGGAGTTTAGAATTCCAGATCTGACAAACTATAAAAAAAGTATATTTTTTGTTGACTTGTAAATTTATTAGTGTGATGATTTTTTAGGTGATTTATTAGTGTGATGATTTTTTAGGCCTATCATTATTATTATTAAGCATTAATTTTCAAAATATATTATATAAAACTAAAATTCAAATTATATAAATCAAATCAGCTTCACACTGTATCTCGTATACAGCAGGGTAGGCATCCATTCTCCACTTTTGGCTGAATTCTGGAGACATTGCATGCTGAGTGGAGGAACTCAACACTGCATGTTGCCTTAGCACCAGAGTAAAGTAATGGAAATATAAACTTAAATAAATATTTCCTATTTTCTGTGGGGATCAAACCCACAACCATTCACATTTACAGTCACACTTTGAGCCCCTGCTCCACAACTGGCCTATAATAATAACTAACTATAATTCATATATTCAATATAAAAGCTTGTTAAAATTTATATTTAATATTAAATGGAATGATTGCTCTTATTAGGGAAACCCATGAATATTTACACAGTCATGACTTGACACACACACACAGTGTGTGTGTGTGATTGTCAAGTCAAATATCCTGCATAAAGTGATGTGATACATATTATGATTATACCTAGATCTCTTTTTAAATATAAATTCTCATATGTAAAATTACCTCTTTTTAAATTACATTCTCCTTTGTGTGTTCTCCAATCAATGTGATATTGGTGAACACCATAAACAGAGAGCAATAACAATAATATGATAATTACACAAACAAAGACGATAAACAAATACACTACTTATTACCCCACTGTGTCATAAGGGATAGTAAATTTTTTTAATAATATTATTAAGTGTAAATGGCATATAACATACAAAAATGTTATCATTTAAAGTTTTATCTCTGATAATCAGAAGGAAGATAACATCCCGATGTCATTTTGACGCAATATCAGCAAGACATATTACGAATGCTTCTCTTCTCTGTCTCCTGCTAACAAGTTGAGATGTTATTAATTAAATAATTGGGCCAATGACAACCGTTGGCGACAGGCGCGAGCGCATCTGCGACGTTTTGGATATTTATCCACGATAAAATTCACTTACCTAATAGACAAGTCGGGATCAATTGATGCAAATTTCCTTATTTTGATCCATATAGAAAATATAATATATCCAGACCAAAATTCTTCACAATAAAACTTTCTTTTCTATTAAACTTTTCAAAAACTTTTAAAGTTTTGTATTACTTTTCAATAGAATAAAGCCGATTTTAAAATACTCAGTCTCAATAAGAAAATGTAATTAATATATAAAAATATCACTTTAGTAGTAAAATTAGGTATAACAAAACTTTCTCTGTTGTTTTTGACAATTGACTATTGAGTAAATTGACATCATTCGAATCATAGACAAGTACTATCAAAATTCCAACCATAGTACCTGAAGCTGTACCATAGAATCTGAGAACCTAGTGTAAAGACACTCCGTTTCCCATTTTCTACCAAATTCTGGAGGCATTGCTTGTTAAGTGGAACTCAACGCCGCACATTGCCATAGGAATGAAAATATCAAAAATTAGAAGAAAATATCAAATATCAAATAATAATCTTGATGATGTTTATTATTTCGAGATATATTCTATTGCTTTGATTTTTTTGTAACTTATACAAGCAGCTACCTAATATATATATATATATATATATATATATATATATATATATATATATATATATATATATATATATATATATATATATATATATATATATATATATATAATATAAATAATTTTAATAGGTGTTAACTTACGGGGTGGAAAATAAAAGTTAAGGATAGATGATGATAAAAATGTTAAGGATAGATGCAAGTGCAGTTTCCAGACTTATTCAGTTATACTCTTCCGCAACCATATTATAATTTCATTGAAAAAGTTAATTTCATAGGGATTTGTACCCCTTTTTGCAGTCTACTAGTAGGCTGTCACTTATACTATCAAAATTGATCAATACAATTGGTCTCTTATGTAATCTTTATATACAATAAGACAGTAAAAATGTTTTGTCTGTACATTTAGTAATTTTGACTGAAATGAATAGAGGGACACTTAAAAAGAATGGAAGAAATTGAGGAAATTAAATATTTAATATTTTCATTTCTTTACTCTGGTGTCGAGGAAAAGTGCGGCGTTGAGTTCCACCACAAACACACAACGCCTCCACAATTCGATAGAAAACAGTGTCACAATATTAAGTTCCCTCTGCCTACCCTGCTGGGTGCGGCATACTGCGTTAAGATAATTTTACGAACAAAGGATGATTTATAAAAATTACATGAGGGTGAAAGATAGCCGCTTTCAAAAAATATTATTTCTATTTGGTAAGATATTTTAGTAACTATCGAGCCGCTTTTTCAACGTAGTCAGCGTGGCTAAACATTAGCAAGCCTCAATTTGAGCAATCCAATCATATGACACGAACAAGAAGCGCACTATTTTCTTATCTTTATCGCGATATGCTTCAATTGATGTATTCCATAGCTCTGAATAAGTTTTCCATGTTTTAATAAGCTGTATTAAATATTATTTTTCCGTGGGAGCATTATTATCAACATTATTTTTACCTTTGAAGTCTTTTTTTTTCAACTAAAATATTGCCACGTCCTGCCTCCTCCCGATATTGCCGTGACAAAAACAGAATTTCTAGAAATCTATAGTAATATTGATCAATATCGAAAAACCGGCGAGACTCGCACAATATTATTGACAATATGTACTTTATTGTACGTGTTTGGCCGCGCTATAAGCGCTATAAGTGCAACAAAATTACATTCTTGTCTATGTGAGTAGACGACGGTTATTGTCAAAAATAGTAAACGTCAGATCCTTCAAATACAGTGATGGTTGATGGACGTGTATTGATGTGAATAGATAGAGCACTGGTTTTATATTCATTGAAAAGTGATACTAACCGACGGTCTTTAAGAAAATATTTAATATTTAGTAGAGTAATTGAATATTGGTGTAATCGATATGGTGTTTAGTTGTTCAGATTATCATATTATAATTGTCGCCTGTT
Organism: Heliconius erato x Heliconius himera; assembly: GCA_013421005.1. NCBI lineage: Eukaryota > Metazoa > Arthropoda > Insecta > Lepidoptera > Nymphalidae > Heliconius > Heliconius erato x Heliconius himera. Next base: position 29,329 of record JAATLQ010026432.1, on the reverse strand, counting down.
GCCAATTATTACAAGTGAAATGATAGCCGCAAGTTGGCTTCAACGTAGAAAAAAAATGGAAAACGAAAATCTATTAATACTTGATAAATATTTTCATTATAAGTTATAGTGTTCGTAAAGATAATTATATATTTCAGCGAAACGAAATTGTAGATTTAGACAAGTACTCGTAATATATTTATTATGGGTTCCACACGAGAAACGGTAACCGTCGGACTGCTCTGCGCGGCGTGGTACACGCTGAGCTCGGCCAGCAACGTCGTGGGGAAACTAGTGCTGACGGAGTTCCCGTTCCCCATGACCGTCACCATGGTGCAGCTGCTGTCCACCGTGGTGTACAGCGCCCCCGCCTTCGCCGCCTGTAAAGTACGGCGAGCTCCGAAATTTCCACGGTCATATTATTTAAAAGTGCTCATTCCGCTGGCCATAGCCAAGTTCTTCACAACAATGTTTTCGCAAATTTCAATTTGGAAGGTTCCAATCTCGTACGCGCACACAGGTGAGGAATAGCGACCGACGCGAGGACAGCGCGAGCGGCGGCAGCGAGGTATGTGGTGTCTCATGGCGTGTGTCTGTGCAGTGAAGGCGACCACGCCGCTGTGGACGGCGGGGCTGGCGCGCCTGCTGTTCGGCGAGCGCCAGCCGGCGCGCGTGCAGGCGGCGCTGCTGCTCATCGCGGCCGGCGTGGCCCTGGCCTCCGCCACCGAGCTGCACTTCGACGCGCTCGGCCTGGGCGCCGCGCTGGCCGCCGCCGCGCTGCTGGGCCTGCAGCACCTGTACTCCAAGCGCGCCATGCGCGACGCCGGCGCGCACCCGCTGCGCCTGCTGCAGACGCTGAGCGCGCTGGCGCTGGCGCCGCTGGCCCCGGCCTGGCTGTGGGCCGAGGGCGGCGCGCTGCGCGAGGCCGACTGGGCGCGCGCCGCCGCACTGCTGGCCGCGGACGGCGCGCTGGCCTGGCTGCAGGCCGTAGCGGCCTTCAGCGTGTTGGGGCGCGTGTCGCCACTGGCGTATGCGGTGGCCTCGGCGGCCAAGCGCGGCGCCGTGGTGGCGGCGTCGCTGCTGCTGCTGCGCAACCCCGCGCCGCCGCTCAACCTGGCCGGCATGGCGCTGGCGCTGCTCGGCGTGCTGGCGTACAACCGCGCCAAGGCGACGCCCGCCGCCGCCGCCGCCCGCGACCGCGCCCCGCTGCTGCCCATATGATGGGAAGTATTATATCATTGACATGTGTAACAGGAACTATAGCATACAATAAAAAATATTGTTTTTAAACATTTTTAAAGTGTTATTCCACACTTAGGAAAGAAAAATACTTATTTAGAAAATGTATAAAAATTTTGAACGCAGCGGGACTCGAACCCGCGCCTCCTGGTCGGTTTCCAGGAGGCACGGGTTTGAGTGCCTGCTCTGGTCGGTTTCCAGGAGGCACGGGTTTGAGTGCCGCTGCGTTCGAAATTTTTATACGTTTTCTAAATAAGTAAAAAATATTGTTTCTAACAGATGCATGTTATTCAGACTTCACTATGAACAATGAAAATCTAAGGCTATGCAATGAATGTTATTGTTATTTTTGTAAGCATTAAGTATTAGACAATTTGCCAAATAAATTATACCATAATAATAACCACTTTATGTAATATGTACTTACAATGTTGACTATTTATTTAATCACACAAAAGCTTTTGACGAAATTTGTGTCAATCTACACTTAGAAAGTATTTTTATACGTTTTCTAAATAAATATTTTTCTTTCTTATTAATTTGTAGAATTACAGAATTTTTATTGCATTAAAAATTTTATCATATTTTTGTCTCTAATTATTTCTAGAAATCATCTTTAAAATATTTCTTTTTTATGCTAAGTAAATCAGATAGTAATCTGATGAAAATCTTTTCTGTTAAGATTATTGGTTTTCAGATTTAGTTTTTGATGATTGAATAACAAGATAAATAATGTTGCATTATGACGATAAAGAGTTTTCTTAATTTATCATTTCATTGTGATTTTATCTAGTCTATAACATATTTTAATATATCCTTTATTCACCCTTCTTATCACTTTTAGTATGTAATTTTTTCTTTATGTACCAATATGATAGTACCCATCTAGAGAAGGATCTTTGGTGACTTATGACATTTTTTAAAATAATTACTATAGTGTTTCACCAATTTTTTAGGTACTAACCTACAATTTGTATATAGTAGTAATTTTTAATTAGTATAGAATTAATATAATATTAAATTGATCATGTAAATATTATCTATTTTAGCAGCTTTTTTAAAGTAATAATTTATAAGTATGCTAGTACAAAATAGTTTAGGTGGCATAGCTACAAATTTTTGTATATTGTGAAGTTTTTAATATATTTTATTAATGAAATGGGTATATTTTCTTTGATTCTTACACTTCATCCCAGCGATTTTTTTGTCTTTGAGTATTATGTTAATATACCATAAATTAAATGCTACATTAACATATATGAAAGAAGTAACTTCATATTGGGGCTGAGAGCAAGCTATGTCTAAATGAGACTAAATAGATAATAAAATAGATTTAAAATAAATTAATTAATGAATTACATGTTAGGTTTAAAAGTTCTGCTACATTTGTTTGTAATATAAATAAAAATCAAATAAATCAGCTTCACGCTGTATCCCGCACACAGCAGGGTAGGCAGAGGGAATGCGTTTCCATTCCTCACTTTCCGCTGAAATCTGGAAGCATTGCGTGTCGATTGGCGGAACTCAACGCCGCGCTTTCCACCAGAGCGAAGAAATGAAAATATAATTTTAAGTAAATATTCATGTCCTCGAGTGGGGATCGAACCCACAATCAGTCGATTTTGAAGTCACACTTTGTGACCCTGCGCCATGACTGGCACTTTTGTAATATGGTATTGGATATCCAAAGTAGGAAACATTTAATTGCTGTCTGAATTAGAGTCCACAAAATTAATTGCAATACATTCATTAATTCAAATAAGGTAAAGGAGGTTTAAATAAGGAGGCACAATAAATTAAATATTATAATGTATTTACATCACTCACCACAAACTCAGATACAAGATAATGTAAAAAAAATGCAGTCTTAATAGTACTCTTGGCGCGCCTCGTCCCTTCCTCGCACTACACAGTAGTCAGCTCGCGCACTTCACACCCACTACAGCTCGTCGTGGTCGTCGCCGTCGGGCACGGGCTCGTCGTCGGCGGGCTCGTCCTCGGCGGGCTCGTCCTCGGCCGGCTCGTCCTCGGCCGGCTCGTCCTCGACGCGCGCGTCCGCGGGCAGGCCCAGCGCGGCCTGCAGCATGGCCTCCACGCTCTCGGCGAAGTCGACGGCCTGCCCCTCCTGCAGCATGTACCCGGAGCGCAGCGCGGCCACGCGGTGCAGCGCGGTGGCCACGCGCAGCGCGGCGGCGTCGTCGGGGTCGGCGCGCACGCGGCGCAGCAGCTCGCGCAGCACGGGGTGGCGCGGGTTGATCTCCAGCGCCTTCTTCTGCGTGAGGTGGTGCTTGCGCTGCGCGTCGTCGGCCTTCTGGTGCGCGTTGGACATGGCGAGGCGCTCCATGTTGCCGGTCCAGCCGAAGGCCGTGGCCACGAGCGCGGCGGGCGAGCGCGCCAGGCGCCGCGACACGGAGGCGCGCGTGATCCAGGCGCCCAGCTTCTCTCCCAGCCAGCGCGTCAGCGGCTCGAACTCCTTCTTGTACGCCTCCATGCGCTCCTTCTGCGGCTCACTCTCTTCCAGGTCGAACACCTCCTTGGCGATGTTCTGGAACTTCTTGCCGTCGAACTCGGGCAGCGAGGAGAGGCAGTACTCGTCGACGGCCTCGGTGAGGTAGAGCACCTCGTGGCCGGCGCGCACGAGGCGCTCGGCGAAGGGCGAGCGGCGCACCTCGGCGAGGCCGGCGCCCGCGATGTAGTAGATGTGCGCCTGGCCGGGCCGCATGCGCGCCACGTACTGCTCCAGCGAGGTGCGCTCGTCGTCGCCGGAGAGGCGCGAGGAGTGGAAGCGCAGCAGCTTGGCGAGGCGCGAGCGGTTGGAGGGGTCCTCGATGACGCCCAGCTTCACGTTGGTGGAGTACTCGCGCCAGAAGTGCGCGTACTCGTCGTCGGGGATCTTGCGCAGCATGTCGAGCGCTTTGCGGACGAGCTTTTTCTTGATGATCTTGATGAGCTTGTGCTGTTGCAGGGTCTCGCGGCTGACGTTGAGCGGCAGGTCGTCGGAGTCCACGATGCCCTGAATGAAGGCCAGGTAGTTGGGCATGAGCTCGTTGAACTCGTC
>JAATLQ010026432.1:0-15487 GCA_013421005.1 Heliconius erato x Heliconius himera | reverse complement strand
GTCATTGATAAAGTACATAGAATAACAAACCTCATTGAGAAAAACTTGGAAAATAAAGAGGTCTACATTATGTTGCATAGACTTTTGATAAAGTTTGTTAAAAAAATATAGTTTTAACAAACTTTATCAAAACTTAACTCATAAACTTTTAACACTAATTTAAAATATTCTATATCAATCTCCCTAGAATTATCTATTATTAAAATAAAGATAATAGTGGCTATGATAAGTTAAGTATAATCTCATTATTTTTTTAAATTCAATGATATTGATAAATTATACGCCAGTACGTACAAAACCGGCTGCGTAAAGCTTACTGTACAAGTGTACCTACCGGTGCGGGAACCTTCACGCGACGCTCCCAGGTCTACGTCTACCGTCACCTCCTCCACAGACCCGACGCCCTCCTGTGCATGACACCATCCTGTGGATTAATTTATATTACACTTGAGACTTCTGATATTTAGCATAAAACAAGATGAAATCATGGCATGACATGACAAGACATTTCAGAACTAGAAAGTTCTAAATAAATATCATTTTAATAACATTATTATTTCAATGTTTTTAATTTTTCATGTTATCGATTGACATACGTGTACAAAAGCATCTAATAAGTTACATTATCGTTTAAAAATAAAATCACAAGCAATTGCAACATTAAATCCGAATATTACCTGAAAGCAGCAGGATGCCCGCGCCCAGTAAAATAAAGTACTTCATTTTACTCCACTTCTGGTGTATATTTGTTGAAATTAATTCACAATTCACAAGTTACCGGCGTCAGACGCCGTAAGTTCTCAACGTTCGAGTGATCAAATGGAACAAACGAAGTTTACCAGATAAATTATCCCAACGTCTAGTTTCATAGACACTTTATAGATATGATAACAGATAATGCCAGCCTGATTGGGTATAATTGAAGAGAAGTGTGACGATGTCCAATGAAATTTAAACACGCCAGGAATTCAGCAAATAAGAAGAGGTAAAATACAAATGTCTAAATGCTATTGGCTATAATGAAACGTAACGACATGACATGACGCTTGACAGCACGACACCATCTTCTAAAACATATATTTTATGATATTTTTAAGAAAATAATAACTGAAAAAAAAAGCAAAAAAAATATGCATATGTAAAAAAAATATTAAAAAGAAAAATATTTTAAGAAAAAAAAAATTAAGAATAATGTAAAATCACTTAAAAATTAGCTTATTTTTACATTATTCTTAAATGAAATAAAAAAATATATTTTTAACTTTGTATTTTTAGAAAAGTGCGTTTTTTTAAATCGTTTTTTTCTCACTATTACTTATAATTAATTGTAACTCCTGTTGACCTACAAACGGAAGTTGGTACGATCCTTTGGTAGTCGAATCCGACTCGTACGTAACCGGTTTTTTTTTTCATATTGTTATATTGTCATCAGACCTTGAAATCAAAATTTCAAATGAATCCGACGTGTTAAAGTCGGCTATAACCACGTAAAAAGTTTTCGTTACAAACATACATATAGCTTGGCAAAAAAGAGCTTAGTGTGGTGAGCTTGTGACAGATGGAACTAAATATTTTGTATTAATGGCAGCACTGTTTAGCTCAGCTGGCTGTCAATGTCAAGTAAGGTACTTATTGTGTCAGCTGGGTGCCGCCTTTTTCTTTCCATTCATTTAAAAAAAATATTTTGTTATTAACCTTTAAGAATATGAATAAATTTTCCTATGGCTGCAAACGTTTGATCTTTTATTACATTTTTTTAGGTGTTAGCTGTAAGAAATATTATAAAAGAAACAAAATCCAATAATTAAGTATTTCCCACAAAAGAAAAGCATAAAAAAAGAATTAGACGATTTTGATCTGTATGCTTTAAGCTAAAAGGTCTAACTTTTATTTAGTGCATTCACTTCTAGTATAAACTGGATACATTTATATTGTAAACTAGCTGCTCACTCGCGGCTTTGCCCGCATACCACCTATAATACTTTTATTATACTGCATTTGCCAACAGATTAATACATTCAATCATGAACACAACGTGGCTGTATGATAAGACGTCATCAGAGGCAAGGGCCCGCGGCCGCAAGCCTAGGCTCGAGTCCCACGGGGACTTGAATTATTTTAATTTTTTTGGCGTTGAATTATTTTAATTTAACTAAATTTCTAGGATGAAATAACTTTCGCTCATAAGTTTCAATATACATGTGAAATAAAAATCTATTCAAATTCAAATATTTTTTTATCACAAAATGCCTTATTCTCACTTATTTATAAGAGATAGATATATGGCGTCGCGGAGTTTATTTTAGATGTAATAAAGTTGAATATGTTTTTCATACAACGTACTACAACTACATATAATAAGCTATATGTGCAGCGCTCATGCTTAAACCAATTTTAAAGCAATTATATGGCGTTCCTTATTATTGTTATTTCGTTATTGAAGGCTAACTAATATTTACACAGTAATATTATATAGTTTTGAAGTATGTAGCTTTCATACAAAACAAAAAGAAAGTGAATCGAACCAGTAGATCCAGAGATCTTAGCGTTTAAACAAACAAACAAACAAACTCTTCCGCTTTATTATATTAGTATAGATTTAGCGTTTTATTTATATGTTTTTTCAGGAACCTACTCTTTGAAACCCTTTGCTCCCTATTGAAGAAAAGATAAATAGATAGAAAAACTTTATTGCACACAAAGCTGTTACAGATAAAAATAAAGAACAATCTTAAAATAATTCCAGAGCGTGTAAAGGCGGTCTTATTGCTGATAAACCGCCCCGCTCTTACAGACAATCTTTAAAGAAAGTAATCTTAAGAGAAACGGGCTAGTGCAAATTGAAAATATTATAATGTTTTAAAAAATTATAAGCTTATAAATAGCCAATGTTCAAAAAGAAAATGAATCTAAAGGTACGTACGTGTTGTTCTTGCTGATCATAATAGGCTATAAATGGTGTGCTCCTTCCTCTTATTTAAAATACCTGTAAAGCTTAAAAAGATTGTAGAGGTATTACACAAGAATTAATATTGTTTGAAAATAACATTTGCAAACACGCTATGTCAGCGTCCTAAATTTATTCGCTACAAATACAATTGTGAAATTATTTTCCGCTTTTGATTTATAGCGTATAAATAAGCAAATTAAATATATAATAAATGAGTTGAACATGAAGTCTCGTCTCATTAGCATCGTCACGATGCTATAGCCCACAAGATCACAATAGAATAAAAATCTAAATAATAAGTACTTCACTACATCTTTCACAGCTAATAAGCATACAGGTATTTCAAAATATTATGTGTCAAAATGTATCATGTCTATTCTTGTCGTACTATATGGTGTTGCTGCTGCTGTGCTGGTGTTGCATAAATTGAAGTGACGGCCTCATTTTTTCCAGATTTTTTGCCTTATTCCGTGCCGTGGAAATTAATAAATTTATAATCTGTTTGATCAATGTCAGCTGTCAAGTGACAAGACAGATGGCTTATGCCGTTTCTGTCATTGTATGACAGAATTCAAATTGACAGTCATGCCCGGCGAAAACTAATTTTGTATTTAAAACGATGATAGTGAATACGTAGATTTCTTTCTGTTGTTTATATAAAATGGAAGCCAAAACTTTACCTAAGACCCTTTCGGGTAAGCGACAAATTAAATATCGCGAGAGCACATGGAGACTTCATGAGTTTGAAGTGTGGAGCGGGGAATTTATTTGTCGTGTTGTTGCTTTACGAATGAAGGACTCGGTGCTCTTATGGGTGGGTGGTAGAGAAGCCCAATTAAACGAAGTAGCCCTTGGAGTGCCTTTAGCGGTTGGTGACGGAGCTCTCGCCACTACCTTACTCGGAGAAGGAAACGCTTCAGGACTCGCTCGTCGTCTCACTCTGGCTCTCGGCCGACAAGTGTATGTGTGTTGTGGAAAAGTGTTCGACAGATTTACTGCTCCTCTCGTCGAAAAGGGAATAGCGGCTGAAATCAAAAATCGTGCAGATTGTTTTTAATTATTATTTACTCACTTATAATTACTGTGTATTAGGTTAGCATTGTGTATATTAGTAATAAAAAAAAAATATGATTATATTTTTTTATTTTCTCCTGACTGGTTTTAAAAGTATAAGAAAATATTTTGACAGGCATTTTGTGAATTTAAAACAAATGGGACAAAAAATATCAATATAAATAATATTACGAACATGTAATAATGTCTATTAAAAACAATCAAATCAATCTCATCAAATTAGATAAGGTAATATCATCATTTTACTCTGAGATTCAGCCTTGTGGACTTGGAGGCTCAATATCGTAAGTACAACTCCATATAGGTTCCTGAACTTTGTGCTATACTCATTGAGGACTGATTTATAATTTATGATATATTCATTGTTGCCAATACACTTGATGTAGTGCTAGTAAATTAAGTAGTGAGCCTTGCCAATATTAACATTGTTATCATCATGTGATAATTTGGTGAAGGTAGAAAAAGAAGAGCTTCCTAAATAAATAATAATTAATAGTAATTTAGAATTAAAATATTAATATTTTTGTAAAATTAATGTAATTTACCACTGGTGAATCTAAATAAATAAATAAAAAAATTAAAACAGCTATATTCATAGAAATTTTTACAATTTAAGTCGCTGAGACTTCCCCGTAAGTGAATGAAGGTACTTACTAGGAATGACTCACTTCTCCGTTTGGTACATTTAAGCTTTTATTTATTTATTTTGCTTTATTTAATGGCGGGAGTTGGAGAACGGAGCTATGATGGAAAAGTGAGTGGTAGGAGAGGTAGGGGGAGACCTAGGTTGACCTTCGAAAACAGTATCAAAGATACTGGAGGAAGGTCAAGTAAAAAGCACGAGGACCCCCCGGAGGGCATGTATGAAGAGGTTGATGACAGTGGATGAGGCTGGGTGTGAAAGAGGTATGTAGAGACCGTAGCGTATTAAGTATGATAGATGAGAAAAGCTTATATAACTGAAAACTATGTGATAGGCCCCATTGTTCTGGTTTTTGTTCTGAATCTAATATCTATTAAAAAGTGATGTCAAGTACGGTATTATTATTTGTGCTCCAATTTTGAATGTTTCATTAGTTAGATCAGTGATTCTCAACCTGTTTTTTGTTGCGGCACATATTTAACGATTTCAAAATTTGGCGACACACAAAGAAAATTTGGCGGCACACAAAGAGAAATTATTTACTACAACACACTGCAAAAACAGTTTATGACAAAAATTTTAAATATACGAATTTATTTTTTGTGGATTTAAATATATATTCATGTCAAAAATATTTTAGTTTTTTAAATGATATAATTTAATTATATTAACATTGCAAAATTTGGCGGCACACTAAAGTGCCGCGGCACAGTGGTTCAGAATCACTGAGTTAGATTATATGGCCCTGGACTCTTTTCTGGTTTCAGTGCCTTTATATGTTTTAATACTTCTATTTCACTTATTGTTTGTATAGTGTCTTGAGTTTGTTCTTCATCTTCAATTTCGTTATATTTGTTTCTTTTCATTATAGGTTTTTCTGGTATGTTTTTATAGAGGTGTCTATAGAATTCCGTGGCACATTTGAGAATATCTTTCCTGTTTTAATTTTCCTTCTGACCATCTTTTAAATTTTGAATTCATGTCTTATGTGTTGTTAGTTCTTTGTTGGCTCGTTTTGAACTTCGGAATGTCTTCAGGTTCTATACTTGTTTTTCTATGATGGTTATAGTCATCTCTGATTGTTTTTTTTGTGTTTTTAAATAATTGCTTTAGTTTTTCTTTTTCGTCCTTAGTTTTGTTTTTTAATAACATTAGTTTCCCTCGTCCACGCCATCAGGTTTAGTGTGCTGTTAGTTAATATTTTATGATTATGAATGTTGATTTTGTTTTTAATTTGAGGCTTTTGGTTATCACTTCTTCTAGTTTATTACTCATCATTTGTAAATCATAATCAGTCGCTAAAATTTCGGTTCTGTTCTTTTTATTATGGCGTCCCGAGCGTGCCAGTTGAGCATAAAATAACTTCGCCAATGTCACGTTGAATAGAGAACACGCGAGAGAGGTTGCACGGTAAAAAAAGATAATATTATACAACAGAAAAATGCATATAAAAGGGATTCAGGTAAAATACTTCCTTCCCCATTTGGATTTTGCTGTAACAAGACAAAAATATATATACAATATATAAACATAGAGGGTTAGTAATAGGTACCTATTATTTCCTTCCTTAATATAATAAAAGAGTAAAAATATTTTCTCTGGACATTTATTAATTTTGACTGAAATGGATATAGGGACATTTAAAAAGATTAATGGAAAGCAAAAATATATTTTTTTAATTTCTCGTCTGTCTGTCTATTTGTATGGTCACGTTTTTCTCTGGAAATACTAAACCGATTTACTTAAAAGTTTCACCAATTGCTTTGTTTTAACTCCACTCAACATTTAAAGTTCGTTTAAAAAACGTTTGTTTCATCAGAATCGGTTCATTTAAAAAAGTTATCGGCATTTAAATGAACTCAAGGTATTAGTTTGCCTGCCAATGTTATATAGCAATCGCGCTGGTAAGATTCCTGGCTAAAGAATGACATTCGAAACGTCTTGGTTATATGACTGTTGATAAAAATATATATTTTTAAAGCACTGTTGTTCAGAGTACAAACAATAAAGTAAACAAAATAGAATTGTTAGTGAAGGTTACCTTCATAAATAATAAGCTAAGTTTAAGTCGTACCTAATTCATTCAACACAGAGATAAAGACCGATTTGATCTTCAAAGATATGTTAAGTAAATACGTAGATTCTCCGGTTCGTTCATTCGTTCGTTTGAAATAAATCTATATAAAAATGCCTAAAACCAGCCTTTCTACGTGTATTCTGCAATAACTGCATATTTACCAATTGTACATTTAGCAGATAATATGTGTAACTAATTTAAAAACTGTACAGGTATTAATATACAATCATGCAATCATTACAGTTATTTTACAAAGAATATTATGAATCCTTCAAACTTAATAGAAGTTGGATAGAAGCATAGTACTTACCTTTCAGAGACTGATCTGTCCCAGAGTTTTCTCCAGGACTCGTCTAGATGAGTAGATGCAAGGGACAACAAATCCTGGGCCGAATTAGAAAAATGATGTAAAGTGCCACACTGGATAGCTAATTTAGCGCAGGAGTCTGCAGATTCATTCCCACTAATTCCAGAATGCCCTGGAATCCAAACCAAAGTAATAACTAAACCCTACCCTATGTTATCTAAAACATGAGTACAGTTCTTCACGAATCCTTAAAACAATTGAAGATTTTAATTTACTATAAAATGGGTTACCTTTTAACGCCATTAAGCAGCTTAGTGAGTCAGTGAAGCCTAAAGTCACGGGAACGTGTAAACAGGATTGCTTCTAATAAAGCAACAGCCTCACCTATAAACACAGAAGACATTTAAATTGTGAAATAATTTTGAATTTGGGGATCCAGCATGCAGCACCAACACAGCCTTTTTTAGAAAGCTTCGATGCATCAGTGAAAATGAGAAGATAATTAAACCAATTGGAATGAATAATATCTTGTAAGTTAGTGTTGGTACCAGGATCTAGTTTGGTCAAGCCAAGATCTGTTATGATACAAGGAGAATGAACCAATGCCTTGTATGGTGTACAAAACAATGGATTAGATGGAGAGCAGGACAAAGGATGAGGAAGATTTTTAAATTTAAGGACTCTATTAAATAAATATGATAGGGGTTTGTCACGAGGGATAAGGTCGGCTAACTCGGATAGCTTAGACCATAAAGGATGGGAAGAAAGCTGTAACATTTTGCCCATAAATCGATAAGAGAGGTATTGAAGGAAGGAAGGTAAGAAGGAGGGTAGAGGAGGATCAACACACTCTACCTGCAGTGCGTTAGTGAGAGTAGACCTCATTGCATCTAGAATGATTCGGAGACATTTATACTGAATTCGATAGAGTTTTTTTGACGCTACTTTGTTCGAGGAGTCTAACACAAATAAACCATAATCAATATGACTACGAATTATTGCATGGTACAATAGTATTAGAGTATAAGGCTGCAACACACCACACACCAGACGTAACTCTTAGAGCATATTTATACCATTGGTTAAGATAGCGCAAAGCAGTATTTAAACGAAAAGTTTTGTCCTCCACAGATTTTGAACTTTAGTAGAGGACGATATCATCAGCGTATTAAAATATATTGCAAAAACTATTGACTATCCTCGTTTTTCCATAACTTACTAATATATAACAGTTCTCAAAGCCGATGAAGGTAACGCGACGGTTATACTAGAATTTAATCAGTCTTCATTAAAGTTATAACAAACTTGTAATAATAAACAATATTATTTCTGTTGATGCCGTCCTTAACAAAAATAAACATAAATAAACTGGGTTGCTCTTTTATCAAACTTACTAAGCTAACCATCATTTACTCAGTGACGTAGCGAGCGTAACTCGCGCCCAAAGCAAAATACCTTTTTAGCGCCCCCCGTAAAAAAACAATAACAAGATGAAATGTATGTAAGACTAGTGGATGTGCGCAGCTTCGCCCGCTAATTTGCACTCTTAAGGGTGAGTTCTAAAAAACCATGAAACATGTGTTCAATGAAATGTTTTTAAGAGTTTGAATTTCAAATTTTATAAAAATCGGTGCCGATTTAAAAAAAATCCATACAAACTTTCAACCCCTATTTCATCCCTTTAGGGTTAAAATTTTTCAAATTCCCTTCTTAGTGGATGTCCAGAATATGAAAATAAGCATCTGCCCAAATTTCACGTTTCTACCATCAGCGGTTACGGCTCTGCGTGCGTCTTACCTCAGTCAGTCAGCACAAGTCCTTTTATATATATAGATGATATGTATGGTCCTTAAGTACATATGAAATTGGCGTTTGGTATGGGAGGGACAAAAACTCGAATATTTTGTAATATAATATATTTATTTAATCAAAGTATGAACCTTTATTATCTATGTACTTTTGCCATCTCATAAGTAGTTCATTGGGTTGAATTTGTTCCAAGAAGTTATCCAAATTATAAAAAATGATAATCTATTGCAGTAAGATCGGTGGAGTACTGTGGATGTCTTAGATATTCCAATTAAAGCCTTTCTAACTTGGTAGCCGTCTGTTGTACAGTGTGTTCTTGCGTTGTCGTTAAGTAGTGGTGGCGTAGGGCGATTGACCAGCCTCTGTTATTTAGCAGCTAGACTTTCCATCATTGATTGGAATTGCCCACAATAGACGTCTGCCGCTATCGTCTGGTCAGATTTGAGAAAACTATAATCTACGACACCGGCACTAGTTCAGCTGAGGCTTACAAGTAGGTTTTATTTTTTGGGTCAATTTTCGTTTGGGGCAAGAGTTGTTTGGCTTGCCAAGGTCTAGCCATTGCGATGTGCGCTTCCGATTATCATAGAGATTCCACTTTCCATCACAGGTAAGGACTCGATTTAAAAACCCTTCATTATTATGCCAGTTAAGTTAAGTAATGCAGCAGTTGACGTGCGTTTGTTGGTTTGCTTCAATCAATTCGTGAGGTACCCACCTTTCAAACTTAATTTTCACTATTTGTTTCAAGTTGATTAAAACAGTTTTATCACTAACACCGCAGCTTGAAGCAAACCCGGGTATGGTTACGATGGATCCGTTCCACAATAGCCTTCAATTCTGATTTCTTCCGCAAGCCCGAGTCGGGCTCACCCACCGAGGGTTCCGTACAAAAATTTAAGGTCTTGAGCTTTTTCTAAAATTCAGCTTCCAGTACCTAAAAAACGTATAATGTGGATGCTTGTAACTCTTTCACGTTGGAGCTGTTAAGCTGAAAATTTGATCCCGGCTGCCGTGTGATCCCGGCTTAGAATAGGATCATCCTGGTACTGGTGGTGTCGTAAGAGGTGACTAAACTACGTGTAGAGTAGAGTCAGTCACGTCGCCAGCAATGGCAACACGCATGGGCAGACTCAACGGATCAATATCACTCCTGGCATTTAAAACCGGCTTTAAGTAGTGGTTTTATGCCACTGCGTTTCGCATCAGGTAATGCCGGGCTCCGGAGCCCCGGAGGGTACAGTTCCGCGCTATAGACAGGGCAAACGAGACGTACGCTCCACGGCAACCCCTTCCACGCTCAACGTGGACTTTTGCAATATCAGGGGTCTACATTCCAACCTAAATGCCGTCCACCACCATCTCGAGATGGCACGGCCGGCCTTGTTATGACATGGGTACTTCAAAAAGCGCGTCTATCTCCACCGTAAAGGCCGGCAACGTAAAATTTCTGGGGTAGGTAGGGACCAGACTATTCTTTCCAGATCTTGTCCCATCGTTGATCGTAGATATGTCAAAATTAATTTTAATTAGCTTAATTAACATAAGTCAGGAGTATTTGAAGTGCCACTCTCAGCTTTCGACAACATCTTCTCCATACGAGATTATAGAAGTAAGAAATTCTAATGGAGTTTTAGGTTCAATTTCCTTTCTATTGTGGAGTAACATTATGCAATCCCTATTTCAAAATTATTTTGCATTGAAATTTGCGTTATAAAATTAACTTAAATTTTTACAACCTTTTTCAAGATCGTTATCAACATTATCCTTGTTAAATAAACTATCAACGTCTAATCTTAAAGAATCTAGAGGTTCGGTTATACTTACTCTATGAGGCTTTCACCTTCGGATCCTTAGTAACCAGTGCCTCGGCCCATATTTGATATGCCTCGCGTTTGTTAAAGACAGCAAGTTTGTAACATCAGCGGCACAGGTACAAGGATCATCGGAAGAGGAGCAAACCGGACCCCAGGGATAAAATAAATAAAATGTACGCATCCCATCCCTATCTGCTGACATATACAAACAAACACAAAAAACGTACAAATTCTTTCGTGTGTTCTCCATACAACATGATATTGGCGTGTGTGATTTTATGCTCAACTGGCAAGTTCGGAACGCCGTGATAAAAGAACAGAATAGTGATGTGCAGTTTGTTAACAAAATTTGATCGTAATTTAATTTCTGAAAAATTGTATTTTCGATTGAAGCTGCATCTTTAGCATGAATTCAATAACACCCAAAAAAAGATTCTTTGATAGAAAGTTTTTTATTGATAGAATCAACATCTACTTACATACCTAACGACTTGGGATATTTGTTCACGATGAGAGATATTAGGAGTTGAACCAAACAAAAGTCCATAATATTTATTTCTTTTGATATCGTTTATTAGTTGAAGTCGAACTGTAGATGCCAGAAGATGAATGAATTAATTTTGAATTTGTGGTGACAAATATGAAATAGTTTTTGATTTAATACGATTTGCTAGTAGCGTATAAAACTGGTTTACAAATCTAAGTAAAAGCAAATCTATTATAGTTTTCCTACACTTGTATCATCTTGAAGTGCTAATTTTTCAGCATGGCCAAGGAGAGGAACATTTTGTATCATTAAATACTTCATGCAAGCTTTCTATTCTTTGCAATATATTTTACCATCGTTCTATTTCATACTGAACGTCTCCTTCTTATGATACATCAATTCCCGTTTAACTTATTAATCTTCGTTCTGTTTCCTTCCAAGTTGTACCTAAGTGATTTTCTGTGAAATTTGTTCCCAGTCGCGTCTTTACGTTGTGGCTGGTTTGCTTAGAATAGGTTTAATTCTCAGCCCGTTCGACGGCCGGCCCACGTTCGAGTCCCGCAGGGGACGCCCTTATCGCCGTCAACATCCTCACAAGCTGCCACATAGCGCTTGCAATTATTTCAGGGGCAGAGTACCCCCTTTCCTACTTATCTGGTATCGCTGTATAAGCCAGTAGGACTAACAGCATTAACCTCAAGTTCGAAAAAAAATTAAGGAGTTGTAAAACAATGTGAATGGAGGACTCGAGTTACTGCATAAATTAACTAATCAAAGTATATGTTACGTAACACTAACGAAATGGAAAGAAAAAAGTCCAATGGGTTAATTATTTCTTGTTAAGAAATTATTTCTTGCTAAGATAAGTAAGGCCTTTCTTGCGCGTATTTACTTTGAATACTATCCTTCATACACACATGTTCAGAACATTTAAAAACTTTTAAATATGTATGTGTAATTATTTAATTACATACATATATTTAAATAGTTTTGCGGACCTTTTGGCGCCCCTTTGTAAGTACCTTTTGGCGCCCCTTTGCGTCCGGGGCATGATCGGACAGGTCGGGCTTGGACGACGCCTGTCTTTATAAAACTAAAGTTGACTCAAAGGCCTAAATAAAAAGGTTCTTATTCACGGATAAAAACGGCTGTTACTTTTTACCCCCGTTACAAAAAGCCCCAGTCTCCCCTAGGTATTAAAGGAAGTTTGCCAAAATACAATAATGCAAACTGTACACTTAAATCGGTTTAGCCGTTTCTAAGATTAACGTGAACAAACAGACAGATAAATGATCCAATAAGAAACCAGTACAGACACCATTTTTTTTTCAAAACACTTGAACACCCTCATGGAAACTACGATTGTATTAAATGTTCACTTTACTAATTAGGTAGGTACAATATCTGTTAAAACAGGAACGTAATTCAGTGCATTAAATAAATAATTCAATAGTTTAAGCGGGCGAAGCCGCGAACCTTCTAGTTTTTATATATAAAAAATAAAACAAATAGGTAAATATATTATTACAGAAGTACCCTAACCTAATGTATTCTACCTACAAATATTTTATAGCCTATACCTAAGGACTGGACTATACCTAAGCTTTTAATAGGTGTGTTCGTGTAAGCCTGGAGTGGGTATTTTTCTAAGTCCATGGTTCCGTGAGTGGCAACTCCTTGTTTCAGGGAGTACTAAACTTATGACTAACTAAACAATATACTGTGAGAAATGGAAATTTGTGGTACAAAGATTCTATGGTGCAGTGTCAGCTCGCAGCACGGCGCGTGGGCGTGGGCGTGCGCGGGGGCGGGGCGGGGCGGCGCCGGCGCGGGGGGCGGCGGGGGCGTGGCTCGCCAATGGCGGCGGAGGCGCGCGGCGGACGCGGGCGCGCCAGTACCGCGCGGCACGCCGCCTAGAACGCATACTCCGAGCGCGAGCCACGCTCCGCGAGCGCCGTGCGCCCAGTGACCACGAGTGTGTACGGTGCCCCAGTGCTCCCAGTGCGGTGTCCCGGTGCCTGTGATATACGATACGGTAGTAAACAGTGAGCGCCGCCCGTCAGTGCTAGTGCGTCCTCGTCTCCGCAGCTACAGGACTCAGTGACACAGCAGCAGCACAGCGACTCCGGCGGTCCTCGCAGGTATTGCACACACGCCGTTGTGGCACGTCCCTAATGACACGGCATTTGACTCCACACTTGATATAAGCGTACACTTAGTGACTACTCAATGATAGTCGTACCTACATTGTGATATTTATTTAATATTCGTTGTAAGTGATTCGATATCATTAAATATAGGTAAGTATTATATTTAAAGACACACACACAGGCATATACTTACACTGTGATAAGTTGAAAAAAACGCGTCATAACAAACGTTCAAAAAGAGTTTATGTAAATATTATGATAACAGAAGGTAAGGTAAATTTAAATGATGTTTCGTGTAACACCTGTCCAAGAAGGTACCCATAGGCTATATAAGTATAAGTAGGCGTGTGTCACGTTATATACAAATATGATGTTATGGTGATGATAGTGCCCACATACGCGAATACCTGACGTTACCTCTCCTATATACAAAAACCTAATTTTTTTTGTAAAAAATAATAATAAAATAATAAGCGTGACCTATGTGTCGTGGAACAAATGTTGTTTTATGACTAAAATTGTAACAAATATGTTTTAGACTTCTTTCCTTTAATGATTATTTTCCAAATTAGAACAACCGCAGTCGGTACACATAGAACGTGCAAAATGCTTTATTAAATACCAGAATGTTGTTTTAAAAGTTAATACTTTCCCCTAAAGTGCGCGTGTAAGTACGCGAGTAGGTATCTATTTTGTAAATGTAAGGTAGGTCTTGCCGATAACTACAAAGTAAACGAGCGGCATTGAGTTCCGCCTTTTATTCATCTTATTTCAAATTTAATTAACCCGTCCATAAATTAAATCAAACAAAATATATACAGAGAGGCACCTTAGGTACATAGGTACCATTTTCAAACATTTTAAAGTTTTATTTATTTTCTTCTTATCTTAGGAAAGAAAAATACTTATTTAGAAAACGTATAAAAATTTCAACGTAGCGGGACTCGATCCCGCGCCTCCTGGAAACCGACCACCTGGTTGGTAATTTTTATACGTTTTCTAAATAAGTACATAGGTACCATTGTTACTATTTTGAGTAGATTGATTTATCATAGAAAAATACCTTTTACATCATATATTTATTTATAACAGAGGCCGGCGTGACCCAGGAGCGCAAGGTGTGACTCTAACGCGACTGTTGTAGGTTGGGGCATTATTATTTATTAACATGTTTCATTTCTTGGCTCAGGTTCCAAGGCAAAGCACGCACTACTACCTTAGAGTAGGTACTACCCATGTATCTACATATTGATGACAATTCCAATCCATAGTCAAATTGATAATGAACTGATTCAAGTCAGAGTCCGCGAGGCCGCGAGGCTGTCGTTTAGGATGTGATCTCTAACAAGTTCTATCTCCGGACAGGAATCCCGTTTGAACGCTTTTCTTAAGGCAGGCTGCTTCTCACAAAAGTGCATTGCTTACCTACTTGTCTAATTTACTATTTATTTAAAGCAACATACACGATTGCTAGTTGGTATCCCCCCGTACCCTACCGTAGTACCCGTGTTGTAAGAGGACTTAGTAATGACATTGTTTACAGTAGGTGGTAGGTGGTAGGTGGTAGGTAGGTAACACGCATAGATATTTCCTGTCTGTATTTAATAATGTTAAACGAAATAAACTATAACGTATCGAAACATTAATTCATATTTTTATATTTATAAACATACCAAGGTATATTTGTGTGAGTAACTGGCTGTCATTATTGTACGAAATTTTAAAATAGATGAAAAAAGAGTCGCTCGAAAACTAAATGATTAAAATATTTAAGTGTTTTTAAATTTTTAAAAACTGTGCATATAATTGTGGTAGGTGTAGGTTCGAGGCTCCTAAAGTAGGTACCTGCCTGTTGTATTCGGTAATTGTTTTGTTTCGTTTGTTCCGTAGAGGGAGGGAGGGAGGTAGGGAGGGGGGTGTGAGCTGAATATGCAAAGCTTGTGTTTTTTATGTATACATTTTTATTTTAAAATTCAAGGGTTTAAATATGTATTACCAAAATGTTAGAGGGCTCAGATCTAAGACGATCGACTTCTTTAATAACATAGTTTGTAACGACTACGATGTTATAGTATTATCTGAAACTTGGCTTAACAACAGCATTTTTGACTTAGAATTATTTGATAACCGTTACATAGTATATAGAAGGGATCGCGAAACTACAGGCTTTCAT
>JAATLQ010026426.1:0-10311 GCA_013421005.1 Heliconius erato x Heliconius himera | reverse complement strand
ATACACATGCCTAAATGTTTGTTCTTACATATTTTTATATATATGCTGTTGTCGCTATGTGATTTAGTATATTTTTGTCGTGTTTTTTACTAACGTATATTATACTATACATTGCCGCAGTTGCAGTAAGTTACCTTTCGTTGGTGGTGTATAGAATAATATACATTGCCAACTTAATAGGATCAATAGTTTTTGGAACTTTACTATAAAATTTAAATTGTAAGTATGTATCTTATATACTAAACCAATTTTATTTCAATTTAAAAGACTGTCATACTAATGTTTGACTGCCTCGTTGATATAGTGGTTCTAGAAAGCTACATCCAAAGTTGTGGGTTCGATTCTCACAACAAATACTACTATTATTATTACTACATGACTACCTACCTAAATAAAGGGACAATAACATACATTATTATTTATTTATAATACAATATGGTTTAGCTTTTCTTTGGTGTCGGTTTTCTTGCATGTTTTTTTGCTTTGGTTTGAGACTGCTATGGGTGAAAGAGCTAGACGCATTTTATCTTTAGTGCCTGAGAAGAATACAGACTCTGACACAAGTGACGGAGTTAGTAGCAGAGATGAAGCTGGAATGATTGCATCAGCAGAAAGTTCACCAGCGCCATCGATAAATTCAAGTCTCGAAATGTTACTCCTCCTACAAATTTTTGATGATGAGATAGGAACGCATGCATGTGATTTTTATGTTGATACCACCGAAGTGCCTCTTACACCTCATTCATTCAATAAAAATACTGTGTAGCAGAAGAAATAATTTATCTTTTCATTATAGAGAAGCACAATTTCAAGAAGGAGAAGACAGAAATATCAGGACCCACATTGGAAAATGTACCATCTGATTTGTAATTGATTGCATTCGAACACAGTGTTTATCCGTAGAAGAAGAGAATGTTTTAGTATCGACGACGAAATTGTTATAACGTAAATAGGGGAAAAAGCAGAAAATCAAAAAATAAAGAATAATATAACCCAAATAAGCCTTGTAAATGGGGTTTTAAGAACTTAGAAGACACACCGGGTGTCTGGCATCATTTATGACTTCTTGCTCTACGCAGGAGATGACACTTTTAGAGGCATCGCATTTACTGCAGAGGAAAAGAATACGGGTGTCGGAAGTAAAATAGTTTTAGCTTTATCTAAGATTACTAAGTCAAAACGTTTCAGTGAAAAATTTAGACAATTTCCCGGCAAAGCAAATTAAAAAAAAATGGTATCTTAACGACCATGCAATGATGTCCGCTATAACAAATATGACCATTGGCCGCAAATAACCGAATATCAAATGTGCAAGTACTGCAAAGCTGGCCGGGGAAGTACTATGTGCACATAATGTAAGGTTCATCTTTGTTATGTGAAGAATTGAAGTGTTTTTGGAGTATCAACACCGCAAGCAATAGGATCTCTGAATTATTTTGTAAAGAAAACATTGTTCAAGAAAGATTTATTTTACTAAACAATTTTACTTCCACCAAAATAGTTATTTTTATTAAAAATATGTTATTTACAATAATCTTTTAGTATATATTAAAAGATACCAGTAACATTACAACTCTTCCAAAACATAGCAATGTATAGCATAATATACATTCTTAAAAATGCAATAATCACTGTACGTGTAGCAGTGTATAGTATAGTATACATCGTGTTTTTCCAAAATTTTCATATCATGATTTTTTTATTTATTTTTTTGAGGTTCTTTATAGCCCAAAGAAGCTACCAATATACTTTTTTTTTGCTTTTCTTAAAAAAAATTTTTTTGCCACGATAAGGGTTAAATTATTGATAACCTTTTTAAATCGGTTAAAAAGTACAAATTTTCTTAATAATAGATATCTTAGGAATATATTATTTTATGAATGTACTTATTTAGAACATTTTTGTGAAACAAAAAAATATGAATAGTAAACTATTTCGCAGGTTTTTTGATAAATTCCATAATTGCGACAAAAGATATTTTTATTATTCACTTAGCTTCTTATTATAGGATCTGACTGTGAACACTATGATTGTGCTATCGATTCCATCTCGGTGAAATGATTTATTTCCATTTCCCTACTCTGACAAGTCCAGTCTCGAATTTGGGCGTAAAACATAGAACGCAGTGTATTCCGCATATAGCAGGATATGCGGAGGGGAGACTGTTTAAAATTTACGCCCATTTTTTTTTGCCAAATTTATCGTTCGAGATATTATGTGTGAACGTCGTCCTTTGTCTTGTTACCAAAACGCTAAAATAACAACAATGAAATCAAAACTGTCACGTTATATCACTTCATTACAACGGTCCCATGGTTTAATACCATTTATTTTATTAATAGAAATTGAGGCCGGTCGTGGCGCAGCGGCACGAAGTGTGACTGTAAAACCGACCGGTTGTGGGTTCGATGACGGTATCGAGTGGGGACTCGAGGAGATGAAATATTTACTTAAATTTATATTTCCATTTCTTCGCTCTGGTGTCGAGGTTGAATTCTGCCCCTCAACACGCAATGCCCCCAGAATTCGGCAGAAAGTGGAGAACGGGAGTGTCTTAATACTGGGTTCCCTCTGCCTACCCTGCTGTGTGCGGGATACAGCGTGAAGCTGATTTTTTTT
Organism: Heliconius erato x Heliconius himera; assembly: GCA_013421005.1. Taxonomy (NCBI): domain Eukaryota; kingdom Metazoa; phylum Arthropoda; class Insecta; order Lepidoptera; family Nymphalidae; genus Heliconius; species Heliconius erato x Heliconius himera. The sequence goes on along the minus strand of JAATLQ010026426.1, from coordinate 7,692 downwards.
TTAATAGAAATATTTTGTTTCGCAAAAATATAAAAATATTAAATATGTCACTAAAAAAATATTTTGGCTGAGAGACACTAGAATATTTTATCTGTTCGTTCAAATAAATCCACGTCAGCAAAACGAGCGACAATTAGTAGGGATGAAAGCAATCCGTACATATTGTTAGCGAAGTGTGTCAGATCTTTGTTAGGGTGTCATATACATTAATATGGGAATCGCGGTTCAATATGAAAATATAATATGTATCTTTTTAACTTTAGCCTTTATCTTTATATATTAAGGTAAACAGAAAGTACTTATTGCTAAATTCCTTAGAGTTTTTCTCTACATACACTGACGACCAAGAGAAGAGCGAGAGCTCAATGCCACGCCGCCTGGAAATTGATATACTGTGTATATACAGGAAAACTGGGGACCTAGTTCTAAGACATTTTGTTCCTAATTTCCGCCATATTCTCGAGGCTTTGCACATTCAATGGCGGAGTTAAACGCCACGTCATGATCAGAGAGAGGAAAACAAGAATAAAAAAAAGTAAATTACAAAAATATCAAGAATCCACCAGAAAATACGAAACTAGAATAATTTTAATTGCAACATTTATTCCGTTTAACATTTTAAATGAAAGTTGAAATTTGCATATAAATTGTTCAAAATGAATAGAAATAGTTTCGAAACAAGTTTATTCGTGGCGTCGGTCTCTGCACAATATCTTAAAGCGATAAATTTTGTGAAAACGTGGATAATACTGTATTTTAAACCGTTTTAGAGTGTACGATATTTAGTTTCTTTTATATAATTAAACTAGCGGCTCGCCCACGGCTTCGCCCGCTTAAAATACATGATTAATGATTTAATAAGCACAATCGATTGACAACTATAATGACTTCTAATATGATTTTTTTTACGACATTATCGTCAAAGAATTTTTGATTGTTTTAAATAAAAAAATACGACCATTGTTGATATTTGATATTTATAAAATATACATAAAGCTAATTATGTATTACACGTATATATTTTTGTAACTTTATGTTCTTTTTACCTATATAATATACGTCTCATCATAATTCTAAAACTCTGTTAAATGTGCTGATGTCAGTGAATAGTTTAATTTAGGTTGTAGGATTCATAATATTCTTTGTAAAATAACTGTATTAATTGCATATTAACTCCTGTACAGTTTTTAAATTAGTTACATATATTATATGAACGACCCAACCAAAATATCTTTGTATTTACTTGATATTTCTTTCAAGATCGTTCTTTATCTCTGTGTTGAATTAATTACGACTTAAACTTAACTGTTATGATTAATGAGGGTAATCTCCACTAACAATTCAATTTTGTTTACTTTATTGTATAAAATATTATATAATAGTGCTTCAAAAATATATATTTTTATCAACAATCATATAACCCAGACGTTTCGAACGTCATTCTTTAGCCGGGGTCATACCAGCGCGATTTCTATATAACATTCGCTGGCAAGCTAATGCCTTGAGTTCATTCAAATGACGATAACTTTTTTTTTAATGAACCGATTTTGATGAACTAAACTTTAGAACCTAAATTGAGTTAAAACAAAGCAATTGGTGAAATTTTCAAGTAAATCGGTTCAGTAGTTTCAGAGAAAAATGCGAACAACAATATGTCGACAGACAGACAGACAGACAAGAAATTCAAAAAAAATCTTTTTGCTTTCTATTAGTCTTTTTAAGTGTCCCTCTATCCATTTCAGTCAAAATTACTAAATGTACAGACAAAATATTTTTACTGTCTTATTATATATAGAGATAATAATATTTTTAGAGGCCAATCAGGTAGCACAATCGTGTGACTGTAAACGGGACAGGTTGTGGATTCGATTCACACTGAAGGAAAGGAAATTTTGATTATTTTCATTTGCTCGCTCTCGTAACGCGGCGTTGAGCTCCGCCACTCATCACCCAACACCTTTAGAAAAGTTCAAAAAGTAGGAAATTTCTTATCATTAAGTTCCCAGGTTCCCTCTGCCTACCTTGCCTTGGACAGGATACAGCGAGAAACTAATCTGATTTTCATAAAATGATTTTCTGTTTTTTGAATTATAGATATCTATGGCAAGAAAATAAAAAATAATTTCATTGTATTCATTTCCTTAAGTACTAATCAATTTGACAACCATCGCATTTACAAACACTGTGCCATAATATTTTTCCCTTAGCTTAATCCTGTATCCATACGGGATAGCTTATAGTGTAGTGTATCCATTGTAGAGTAGGCGGAGTGAATGTAGTCTAGGCAATGTATTACTAACTTTTCACCCGAATTCAAAACATTACATGTTTAGTAAGAAACTCAACGCTGTACTTTGACTTATGATAGCATGTTGCGCGTTTCACGCTATATCCTGCAAACACCAGGCAGCAGCAGCAGAAAAAACCTGGGAACCTAGTATTAAGGAAATGAAAATTAAATGATTAAAAATCGAACCCACAACCAGAAGCGTTTACAGTCGCAAGCTTTACCCTTGCACCACGATTGAGTTCGATCGATAATAAGTTCTATCATCTAAAATATAAAATATGTTACCGGAAACGTATCTTTAATCTCAAAGTACTTTCCATAGCTCCTGCCGTTGTTTGCAGGAGAAATGACACGATTAGTATATATTCTTGTACGACTATATTTGAACGTTTAGTACGTTCGAGTTTGTTTTTGACATACAGTAGACAAAGAGTGGAATATTTTGTTTAAAAATTATAAACAATTTTTAATAGTGATATTAAATGATATCATAATTAGGTTTGTTTTTTTAGCTTCACGCTGTATCCTACACTGCGTACCCAGAGGAACCTTTCTCAATTTCCTTTAATGTTAAGACCCTACGTAGGCATTAAGACACTTGCGTTTCACATTTTCCGCAGGATTCTGGACGAATTGCGTTGTGCGTTTTTGAATGGCGGAACTTAACGCCACGATATGTCTAGTTACCGAGGAAATGAAAACATTAAAAATGTCATTATCTCGAGTGGGAATCGAACCCACAACCTGTCGTGCTTACAGTCACAATGAATAATAAATAATACTATAAATTTCCAATCATATCCGTTGTGTCAAGTTCTACAATATAATAATAAACTAATCTCTAACTCCCAAACTTGAACATTTTATATTAAAGGGTATAAGCCGTTTGCATTCAAAAAGTAATCCCTTCTAAGGCACATCTTCAAACTCAAAATACTTTATGAATGGTTGAAAAAGACATTTTAGATAAACGGTACAATTAAATTAGTCCGAAAGTTACTTTGTACCAATTCGACAAGAGTATTTAGTAAAATTTGACTTAAATGATCTTTCTTAACGTCCCTAATCCCTTACATTCTTTGATGTGACTTGGCAAAAGCTTCTTGGTTTGAGTGGTACAAGTGTAAGAAATATAGTGTTGTTGATAAATTAACAATTGTGTGTATCCCGTACAAAGGCAAAGGACCCTAGGAACTCAGTGCTAAGTCACTACGTTTTCACTAAGACACGGTTTTCCAGTGTCTGCCGAATTCTGGTTTACCAGATTAAGAAAATGAAACACGAGTGGGAATCGAACCTTTTGGGTTCCATTCTCAATCGCACTACCCATTCCTATTTCCTGTAACATTTAAAAGAAACTTTGGGATGATTTTTTTTGACAGGGACACGCGGGGAAACGCGCGCTTTTCCTCAAAGTGGGAATTGGCCTCTCCTAATGGAGTACCAAGTACGTAGGACATTTCGCTTTCCGTTCCGTGGACGGTTTTGTTTAGCTGTAATTATTAATATAGGCTAGTTGTATAAGTCATTTTTATTGTTGTCGTCAATATCAGTCAGTTTTAAGGTTAAGGGGCAGGGAGGCGGAGGGAGCGTTAAGACACTCCGTTTTTCACTCTCCACTTAAGTCTTTGATTGTTGAGTGAAGGAACTCAGTTCTGTGCTTTAGCAAGGTAAACCTTGTTACCAGACCGAGAAAATGAAAATATGAAATAGATCAATCGCCCGAGTGGAAATCGAACCCACAACATTAGCAGGCCTGTTCCTCTGCGCCACGATGGTCTCAATCATTAAAATTTTAAATTAAATAATATCTTAACCCTCTAAAAATATCATCCGCGCTGTACCGCAAAGTGAATTGACAAAAACGACCCCAGAATCTCAAAATGTCGAGATAAATTTAAATCTTTGTATCACAAACGCGGACATGCCTTTGTAGCTCAATGTAGCGAGTCATTTCAACTGAATGCGGGCTATGACTTATAGTTTATTACTTATATTTGGAATTATTTCTCTATATTATTGAAATGAAGGATTTTTAAAATTTTATTATTAGCGAATTAGGCCGAGAGTATTGTAATGCTGAAATGTTCGTATATTTGAACGCAATAATTTCAGGAACTACTGGTATGATTTGCAAAATTCGTGTTGTGTTAGATAGTTTATTTATAGAACAAGGCTACAAGCTATATAATGGGTGTGGACTCTACCAAAAGTGTACGCAATAGTTTATGGTCTTATTATAATAATATATATTTTTAAATGTTTTATTTATCGTCACATATTAATTAAGCCAGTCGTGGCGCAGGGGCACTAGCGAGCCACTGTAAATGTAGCTTTGATTCCCACTCAGAGGAATGTAATTTAGTATTTTTATTTCTTCGCTCTGCCTACCCTGATATGTATATACGCGATGCAACGTGAAAATAAAAAAATAATATTATACATTACGTTTATATTTCTAAAAACATTTTTGCTTTTATTGGATCATGAAGTTCAACGCCGCATTTTTTCTTTGCCATAAAAAATATTTAAATATAGTTTCCCCGTATGAGAGTCGATCCCAATACCATAGAGTATACAGTCAGACGTTTTCCAATTACAGCCTTTTAAATATTTTTTAAGCTTCACATATTATCCCACAAGTATTACTAAAATAGAGGTAACACGTACCGTCTAATTTTCAAGATATTGAGTGTTGAGTGTCGACATCTGGATTCGAACCCACAACCATCACGTTTACAATTCATTAAATAAATCTTAAATAATTTACTTACCGCAGCGTATTCCGTCCTAACAGAATTATGACCGAATACATAGAAGTAAGATCGTCGGGGCCAGAGTCCGGGCGTCGCTGAACAGATTCAATATTACTTCACGGATCGTATTAACATTTCAACGTTGAGGATCCAGTTTTATTGGAGAATATCTAGAAACAAATCATTTTAGACTTGTATAGATCAGCGAAGTAGAACGTGGTTAGTTGTGGCGTAGCGATAAGCGGGAGACTATACGCGATAGGTTATTGGTATAATTCCCACTCGGGGAAATAAAATATTTAATATTTATATTTCCTCAGTGTGGTGCCGAGTCAAAGGGCGACGAATTTTCCAACAAAAATAAGTTTGAACGTAGCGGTATTTGAACCCGCGCCTCCACGAACAATTAAGTTCTAAAAAATATTAAGATTAATAGATTGTAAATTGAGGAAAGTCGTGGCACAGTGGCACAAAGTGTGACTGAATGCTATCGATTATTCATTCGATTTCTATTCGATTTCCACTTAAGGAAACAAAATATTTAATATTTACATTCTTTCGCTCTGGTATTGAGAGAAACGCTACTCAATACCTTCCTATTTCCTATTTCTACTCTGCTAAGCGTGACGCTAAAAAAAAAAGATTTTAAATTATTTTTATTAACTTTACTTGGTTTATTCTGTAAGCAAGTCATCATGTTCCTAGAGCCCAAGTTACAACCGAGGCTCTGTGCCACTTGCAAAATATACTGTGTTGAGTCTTTGGTGATGGCGGCGTCGGAGAGCGCTAACTCAAACATTAGGATTGCTCGATATCATAAACCTTAAATATTAATATATTTTTATACATTTTATATATTTTTTTTTAGCTTCACTCTATAAATAATCACATAGTAGGCCGATGGAATCTGAAAACCATTTCCGTTCCCCACTTTCCGCCGAATTCTGAAGGCATTGCGTGTTGAGTGTCGGAACTCAAGGCTTTTCCTCGATGCCAGAGCATAGAAATAATAATATTAAATATTTAATTTCATTATCTTGAATGAGAAACGAACTCACAACCTATCGCGCTTATAGTAACATGCTCGTGACTGGCCTGAATCGTTTGTAAATAAACAATAAAAAAGATAAATATTCAGGAAGATGTATAAATCACAAATAGTAGGACTCGAACTCGCGTCCCTTTCACACCAGAGTGGTGAAATTATAATAAATAAAATATTATTTCCCATGTGGTAATTAAACCCACAACTGAACCGTGATCGCCCTAAATACACCATGTAATTAGCATTTTCCACAATATTTTTATAAACAACGATGGAAAACGAACAATAACATCGGGCGCAGTGTTGTCTACATTAATTATACTCAATTGTACCATTGAGGGTCAAATGCGCACCAAATTTATATTTTGTAAATGAAGCATCATTAGTCAAAGCGTTGTTTACTTTCGTTAGCTGTGTTCTTTAAATAATAAAATATTAAAGTTTAAAAAATGTAGCAGTGGTTCCCAAAGTGGGGGTAATTTAAAATGATAAATTATTGAGGCCGTCGCGGCACAATGCTAAAGACTCTAATTGTAAATGCGACGGTTGTGTGTTCGATTACCTCTCGGGGGAATTAATTATTTAATATTTTTATTTCATCGCTCTGATAACAAAAAGCGCAGTGTTGAAATCCGCCACTCAACATCCAATGTTTCGAAAACCTGCATGGCATTTTATTTTGGGATAAGCAATTTTTTTATTGTTACAACGAGTGAAACGAGCGTAACACTGTTTTCGTTTAGTTTAATAGAGTATCGTGTTGAGCTACGTCATTCAGCAATCTTTTGTTACTTTCACACTATATACTGCACACAGACGCGGCAGGCAGAGGGAACCTACAATTCTGGAGGCATTTAGTGTTGAGTGGCGGAACTGAACACCAAGCTTAGCTATATCAGAGGGAGCGAAACTTATGACTTTGACTTTGTCGCGGTTACAGTCCCACGCTTGTGCCCCTGCGCCACGACGCGTCTTAAACAAGCTTGTCTCTATAATAAACGGAAAATTATAAAGACCAGATTTTTTTTATTTAGGATTGATGAAATCTACAAAATTGAGAATATCTGTTATAAAGCCACTACGGTTTTAATTAGAGGAAATTAAGTAGCAATCTCACAAAAAAAACATGAGATGATAATGGGAGAGCTCCTTTTATTGTTATTAATTGTAACTAAATGATTAAAATATTACTAGTGGCGACATTTAGCTATATGTGTACTTCCTTACCATCTGTCAAAGTCATATTCATTCTCTAATAAACTACTATCCAATGTCCATGCGTTTTATTAGGTTATGGGCCCAGACCATAATTCGCGATAAAATTGCAGTTTATATTTCGTAAATATTTACTTTTCGTGGACAATCAGTGTACCGTTTGATATTAAAATATAAAATCGCGGTGGAAATCGCTCCTTTGTGGACCTATATCCAGATTGACTGTCGGCTACCTCGTGGCGTAGTAAATTTTTTGCAAAATGGCTGGAAGTTACATAGTGAATGTGCCTAAACTAAAAGGACGAGAAAATTATGATGAATGGGCGTTTGCAGCGGAAAATTTTCTAATGTTAGATGGTGTGGATATCCATAAACAGGAATCTACT
>JAATLQ010026425.1:0-13815 GCA_013421005.1 Heliconius erato x Heliconius himera | reverse complement strand
ACTAACTTTAATTAATTAAAATAATTACATTTAAGACTTATTACTAAAAGTGAAAGTATGACCTACTCGATGTAAGTTCAAACTAATTATGATCTAGAAAATACAATAGAATATTTAATTCACAAAATGCAATTATGCATTCCCACGCTAATGATGTCCACACTCAACACTCAACACAAAGTTCACATGAGAAAGGAATTCCTGTATCGGCAATCTTCCTGGAAAGTGTATATGTAACTGGTTTGAGCTAGTGATTTGTTTTTCTCAATGTAGCTCAATAGACCTTTTATATAATACTAGCGACCCGCTCGCGGCTTCGCCCGCTTAAACCACAGAATTATTTAATTAACACACTGAATTATGTTCGTGTTTTGATATACCTATAATAAACGCAAACATACATTGTTTGCGTTTATTTTAGGTCTCATTTTCGTACTGTTTTCGTAATGGAATGGAACATTTAAGTAAATATTTCCTCTCCTCGAGTGGGGATCGAACCCACAACCAGTCGGTTTTACAGTCACACTTCGTGCCGCTGCGCCAAGACTGGCCTCAACTGGACTTGACTTTATTTAAATCGGTTCACACAAAGTTAAAACCAGATCCACGCTTTATCCCTCCTATAGCAGGGCAACTTAGTGTTAAGATATTGCGTATAATGTGTGACTGATCTGCGAAATGAAACGAACGAAATGGAAATATTATTAAATTATAACTCAATCCTCCAAGTGGGGATCGGACTCACAACAGTCGCGTTACAGTCAAAACTTTGTGGCCCAACTGTATACCCCTGTGCCGCGACGGCCTTTTACAAAGAAGAGAAGAGAAGCGTCAGCGCTCCTTTTACGGAAAAATCATATAGGGTAAAATATTTAAAACCCATACCTAAAGAATTTAATCAAGATACCTCAACAGTGTAGACGTAGGTTTATTTTTTTAATTTCACGATGTTTATCATATCTATATTTCGTGTGACGCAGTTACGCATAGATATCATTAACGTAAACATATAATACTACAAAAATACTTTGAACTTTGAACTCTGCCGCCAAAAGCTACAGCTCGATTTCGGAATGAGGCGTATGAGGCGGTTTGCGATTGGTAGGTTTATGTGTGCGTGCGTCATTCTTGGCAAATTGTACTTTATTTTACAACGATAATTTTATTATTTATTTTGTTTGAAAAAATAGCTTTTTTATTTTTGGTTTTTTTTTATTGTATTAGGCTTTTATAGAGTAGTTAAAATTATGGTTTCATTAAAAGTAGTGCTGATAAAAAAACTGCATAATTGAGCATTTTTAATAGTTGTAAGGATTTTTTGGTTAATAGATACCAATAGTTAAATACCAACAATTGCGAAGAAAACATATTTAGTAGTAGAATAATATATACTATAATAGTATAGAGGAATCACACATTCTTTTTATTCTTTAACTATAACACGTAAATACATTTTTTAGAGGTTACTCTGTACTAAGATGGCAGCTCTGTTCCCGTATTTACGGCCCTGATATATCGATATAAATAATAGAAATATAAAATATTGGAAAAAAAAGGAGAAACGCAATTGTGTTGCATTTTTTCTTTTTTTCATACTTGAAACGTATTAATAAATTTACATACAATTCATTTGTTTTGAATATAACATTAATTTTAATCAGCTTCACGCTATTTTAACAGATAACATTAGATGACATTAAGTTTAATTCATGAAATGTATTTGATACTTACTTAAAGTAACAGTATGTACCTTGGCTATAAGTTAAAAATAAATAAATAAATAAAATAAAATATGCATGGCAATATACATAAATAACATAGTAAAATATGAATAATAAAAAACTATATATTTTTAATATCATATTAATCGAGACGCGTTCGTGTTAGTGGTCGCAATATCGGACCATTCAAGCAAAACGGGATTTTCGTTATCGACTTCAGAAAAATCCCAGGATCCCGGTTTTTCCGATATTTTCGGGATTTGAAAAAAATTAAAAGCGGCCCCTTGCTGCAGGCTGTAAAGTCTCTTTACAGAGTTTACTCAGCCTGCGTGCAAGTACTAGCTAGCATGTCGCCCTGGCTTGACATCCGATCGGGTATTAAACAAGGTTGCGCTATGTCAGTTTGATTGTTCAAATGATATTAGGATAGATGTCTCCAAGGAGTGAAACAAAGTGATATGGGAGTGAAAGTAAGTGACCTGAATGTGAATTGCCTGCTGTACGCAGATGATGCAGTGCTTACTGCATCATCAGAATGCGAGATGCAGGCATTGGTCACCTCTCTGAAAGAAGGGTGTGAATATAATGGTCTAATTCTCAATGCGAATAAGATAAAGATTCTGATTTTTGAAAGAGATAAAGAAAGGACGGAACGCAAGTCCAGTGTAAATCGTAAGATATTAGAACAAGTGAATGAAGTGGTGTACTTGGGAATTATGTTCAGTAGATAGGAAAGATACGAGATGGATGTGGAAAGGCGTATTGCTGCCGGTAACCAGTTTAACAGAGCCTTAGCTGCATTGATGAGACGGCGATACGTCAGCACAGCTGCGCGTTTGGCCGTACACAATGCAGTTTGGTACCGACACTGTTGTACGGCAGCGAAACGTGGGTTTTACAGAAGAAGAATGAAAAAAGATTAATGCTGTGGAGATTTGATATCTTCGTAGAATACGCGGAGTCAGCTTAGCTCATCGAATTCGCAATGAAGAGGTACACAGAATGGTAGGTACTAGCGAGGATGTCACGTTGAGAATGAAGAAGAACGTGATCAGCTGGTTTGGGCACGGCGAACGAATGAGTGATGAAAGAATGGCAAAAAGATTTATGATGGAAAAATGAATGGTAAGAGAGGTAAGGGGAGACCTCGGTTGACCTTCGAAAACACTATCAAAGATACTGGAGGAAGGTCACGTAAAAAGCACGCGGACCCCCCGGAGGGCATGTATGAAGAGGTCGATGACAATGGACGAGGCGAAAGAGGTATGTAGAGACCGTAGCATTTGGCGCTCCGTTCTCTCTGACTTCCCCGCTAGCGATAAAGCGTAAAGCTAGTTTAGTTAAGTTTTTTTAGTATTAAGCTTCTTATTTTTAGAGTTAAATTAGGAGGGAAACCGACCAGGTCGGTTTCCAGGAGGCACGAGTTCGAGTCCCGCTGCGTTCAAATTTTTATACGTTTTCTAAATAAGTATTTTTCTTTCCTAAGTGTGGAATAACACTTTAAAAATGTTTAAAAATATTTATATAAGTGTTTGCATTGTTCACAGCCAACTGTAATTAGGCGGTGTTCATAGAGTACAGATATTTCGATATTGTAAAACTGTCCTAGAGCACAGGCCGTAAATTTACTTGGGTGGTGGTTAATATTAACTTTCACAGACTGTAAATTTTTTGTACTGTCTTTTTTAAAAACTACAAATACATATAAGAATAATAACTAAAAGATTATTCAAATAGAATAACGTAATAATGTAAAAACATTCAAGTACACAAAAATGTACTTGAATCAAGGCAGATTTAGAGATTAGAGTGATAAATTGCTCAGTTTGCTTTTATATTGTGTAAATTAATTTCAAACGTTTCTGATGTTTCTTTTCATATTGATTTTCAAGCTGATTTTATCTGGTTAATTATGGCAACACCACTTTGCCATAATTAACCAGATAAGATCAGCTTCAGCAGCAGCATTCAAAATATTTATAAAATTTCTATAGCTAATATTTTTGCTCTTAGAAAACTTTTGTAATTCAATACCGATAAAATGGCATACAATTAAAAATCATAAGGCCAAAATGTTCAAAATTATTGCGTGAAAAAATTAGACAGTAAAAAAAGGTACCAAAATATTGATTTTTATATATTCAATACATAGAAAAAAATAAAGCGAAATATAAAAACAGCAAAGCATTACGAGTAAAATAGTTCCTGACCATTTTAAACAATAGCTCTGTTGATTTCATGTAGAAAAAAATAAACAAAAAAAAGAACTTTCGTTTCGTATCTTTTTTCGAATCGTAAGGTAATTTTAAAAATGGATAAGATTATACTTAGACACGGGAACTGTTTGATTTCTAACGGAATATTAACAGTTCGAAAGAAGAGTTCTTTTATCCGTTTTTTTTTCCATGTGAAATCAACAGAACTATTGTTAAAAATTATCAGGATCTATTTTACTTATCCCCATATGTGCAGAACTCGTCCCGATTGTTATTTGTAAAAAAATATCGGCGATGGGAAGTTAACATATCATTTTTTCAAATATTTTTTTGGGGAAAAAACACCAGAACTATTTTTAAAACCTATCAGTAACTATAGAACTCAGCTGCATGCGAAGAGAACTCCGTTTTATTTTTGATCTACTTTACAATGCTCTGCTAAGTTCATAAATATCACTTATGGTAGGTGAAAAACAAAGTAAGAAATTAAAAGAATCAAATTATCTGATTTTACTCGCAAAAATTGTCATATTTAATAGAAAAATGTATATTGTCTAGTTATTATATATATTTGAAATATTTACTTAAATTTATATTTCCATTTCTTCGCTCTGGTGTCGAGGTTAAGCGCGGCGTTGAGTTCTGCCACTCAACACGCAATGCCTCCAGAATTCGGCAAAAAGTGGGGAACGGAGTGTCTTAACACTAGGTTCCCTCTGCCTACCCTGCTGTGTGCGGGATACAGCGTGAAGCTGATTTTTTTTTGTCTAGTTATTTCATATTTATCTACTTAGACGGCAAGTATGCGCACGATACATTTTTTCTCGCGTAAATCTCCGGACATGTTCCGAAGGTTAGCTCGCACAAACATAAAAACAGCCAGACAAAAAAATGTTTGCTTATATTTACGTCGTCGCATCGTGTAAATAACTACCTATATATTCACTTGAAAAAAAAGCATTAGGAATAAATCATTGCCAAAAACAAAAACTAACGCTATGAGTATTTATTAATGTAATTATGTATTTTTAGGCCTTAGCTAAACTAGGAGCTGAGGTAACTGGAGTTGATGCAAGCGAAGAGCTAATTAGTATTGCAAAATATCATTCATCTAGAAACAAAGACTTAGAAGAAAACGTACCCTCTTATTATTGTACAACGATAGAGGTAAGTTACCTCTAATATTAAGCTGTGAATGTAAAAATGTTTGAAAGAAATGTTTTTCTATAATTTGCTATACTTTGTATAATGGTATATTTATATATACCTTCGCACATGTCGTCACGCACAAAGAACGTTGTGTTAAGACACCTGTTTAAAGTTTACGACCACTGTAAACGCACTTTAAACGGAAGCCAATTTATATAAGACAGATTTATATAAGAAAACTGAGAAAATATTTTCAATATAAAATTTCCCCAACCGATCGACGTGGGAATCTTTGGGGAAGGCCTTGTCCAGCACTGGGCGTCGATAGGCTATGATGATAACGATGATGAAATTTTCCCCAAGTGGATTCCAACACACATTCTATGAGTTTAGTAGCAACCAAAGACAGTAAAATTCAAGTTCTTATATTATTAACTTTCTTTGTTTATATAATTGCAGGAGCATGCTACTACCAACAACGAAAAATATGATGCTGTTGTTGCTTCGGAAATAATAGAGCATGTTAATGAACAAGAATTATTTGTCCAATAGTGCGTTCGTACTCTTAAACCAAATGGGAAGTTGTTTTTCACAACGCCAAGTAAAACAAGATTTGCACAATTTACTGTTATATTCTTATATGAAAATATTTTACGGGTGATACCAAAAGGTACTCACCAATATGATAAGTTTATATCACTAAAGGAACTCCGAAACTTAGTGGAACATAGTAAGTAGTCGTTTATCAACATACTTAGTTTTGTAAAATATTTTAATTATTCTAACCTCTATATTTAAATGTTCAATAAGCAACTAGATATGTCCACTTTTTATTATTGAAAGTGAAAGTAGTATTCGGACAGTGGTCGTTTCTTATCCACTCTGTGGTGTTCGAGTAATTTTGGTGGTCTAGTGCGGATTGGACTTATCATGCATGTGATTAAAATGACGATATATTTTAGGTTTTTAATAGAAGTTGTAAATAAAATTTATGTTGTTAGACGCTTTATGAATTGGCAAAATTTTCTTTGTAATTAAAAAAATAATTAAATCAACTGCACGTTGCTGTATCCGCACATAGCGGCTTAGGCAGAGTGAACAAGTATTTCCAGAACGAAAACTGTGAAACCGAAAAATGCATTGTGTTTTGCCACGGTGCCACGGTGAACCTTGTACTCCTAAATAACGCGATATTTCAAATTTTCCATTTTGTAAATGGAGTGTGCGTCACTCATTACAAACATAAGAAAAAAACAAAAGAATGAGGGTTAACGAAACTCAATTACATACATATTTAAAAAGCTGTACTAATTTGAATTTGAAATTCCTAACTAAAGAGGGGGAAATATGTGCCCGACAAAACGCCAATTTCTTATGTAAGGATCTAATATGCAATACATAGTCTAATAAACAAAAAAAATACATGAAGTAAAATATATATAATAAATACATATAAATATATACACACATAATACATACTTAAGATATGCCCAATGACTATTGTTTTATTTTGATTGATTGATCAAAAAGTAAGACGAGAGATAATTAAGTTTTTATTATATTTTTTTACAGATAACTGTGCTGTGGAATTAGAACGAGGTTTCAAGTATCGTCCCTTAGCAAATACATATTATTGGACTAACCACAAATTATTCATGTCCGCAATGCAAGCCGTAAAACTTACCTAAGTAGATAATAATATTCTATAAAAAATATAATATTAAATGTTGGACACTATGTTCAACACGTAGTGTTATAAAATTGTTTCATTTTTTTACCTAACGTTTACATCTAACTTTAATAATATATTCATATTATTTCATACTATTTTAACTATGCGCAAATTGAAATTACATTGTAAATTCTCAATTTTATTATAATAATTATATATTTTTCATTTTTTTTGTACTTGTATAATACTACTTCTGTTATTCGATTCGATTCGAATACAAATAAAATTTAAATTATGATATATATGTATATATTTCATCATGACAAACAAAAAAAACAATCATAATTTTAACCCTTTGTCGCCGTACTCGTATGTCATCGGATTGGCGGCATGGTACAATTTTGGACGAATAAAAAATAATACTCAAAATTTCAGGTTATTAGACGAATAATATTCAAAATTTCAGCTTTGCTAAAATGACGGAGGTCTGGTGGGCTTGGGACCTTGGTCTATTATAAAAATACTAATTGTATGAAGTTAACGACAAAATATGTATCCGATTAAAGATAACATTAATATTAAACAACATCCAAATAATTTAAAACATTTAATAATCACTCATTTTCTAAACACGAACAAAATGAGGTCAACATAACAAAACTTAGCCGAGTTAAATATTTTTTTTAATAAATTAAATTGTTTTGTTTTTTACACATTACAGAGATAAAAAACACAGATAACAAAAACCATTGGAATAGTTCATGTACATGGTAGTGTCATTAATTAAAATAATTCACGAACATATTTTTTACTTGTAATTAAGGTTTTTATTATTTTTTTAATAATTTTGAAATAAAATCGTATAAAAAAATAAATAAAAACGAGTCTGATGTTACATGGGAACCTACGAAAATTTAACACGAAATAAATTAGAGAAATTATTACTATTTAGAAATGATTTCTAAATAGTATTGATAATTTTATTAATCAGCTTCACGCTGTATCCCACACACAGCAGGGTAGGCAGAGGGAACCTAGTTTTAAGACACTCAGTTTCCCACTTTCTGCCGAAATCTGGAGGCATTGCGTGTTGAGTGGCAGAACTCAACGCCGCGCTTAACCTCGACACCAGAGCGAAGAAATGGAAATATAAATTTAAGTAAATATTTCATCTCCTCGAGTGGGGATCGAACCCACAACCAGTCGATTTTACAGTCACACCTCGTGCCGCCTCGCCACGACTGACCTCAAATCCTCATCATTAACTATTATAAAATGTAAAAGTACAATCTACATTTATTATGAACTATAGTGTTTTATAAAGCAATCATTCCTACACGATATAGCAACACTGGCGTGAAACACAAAAGGACTTCGAACGACGTAGCCGAATGACCCAACACCATCCGCCATTTTGTATTTGAAAATTATAAAGTTCCGAGACTATTGACAACTTAAATTATTTAATAACTCTATTTATAAAATTGTATTGAAGGATAAATAATTAAATGTTTATTAATAGCTATTATGTGAAAAAAGGCAATACAGAATTACTGACTTGTCCTTGTAACTTTTTAGATAATAAGTAGTGTCAATAAAAAAAATAATAAAATATTCACTTGGACTCTTCCAAGTGAATATTTTATTATTTTTACTTTTATTAATTATTAATACAAACGTTATTATTAAAATTTAAATCTTAAAATAAAATAATATTTTTTTAAAGAATTAGAATTGGTTTTTGGGGTAGATTTCCTACATATTCAGCTAACTTAAGAACTGGTTCACTGGTTTCTGAGTTTGTACACAAGATTTAATAAATATTAGAACATGTAGCGGATAAAGATCCGCTACATGTTCTAATATTTCTGAAGCAACAACAGCTATCTCATAATGATTTGTATATTCGTGGCAAATGCGTGGCCCTGGAATTTACTGAAAAAACTCCTAAATATTAATATTATTAATTATATAAAAAGTCCAGTCCCGTAGGCCAGTCGTGGCGCAGGGGTAGAAGCGTGTGACCGTAAACGTGACTGGTTGTGGGCTCGATCCCCACTAGAGGAAATAAAATAATTTTAATGTTTATAAATATATTTTTTTGTGTAACATTATTTATTCATATTTTAAAATTAATATTTATAACTATGAAAAAAGTATTTTAGCTGATATGCGGCATATCATATGCCGGCTTTTATGCGATTGTTATTAACAAATGCTAATTAATCCTAAAAAAACATTGGAATGACATCTAGAAAAGACGTCATTTCCAATCGAATGTGGATCGGACATATTTTTAAGGAGCTTTATGTCTATTTAACACGTTTTTGAATTTTTTCACTACACTATAGCAAAGTGCTGTGTTAAATTACTACTCAACTTGCAATTTCTCGAATTCTAGCAGAAACTGGAGAATAAAATTTCTAGACATCGGGTTTTGGTTAAAAACCAAAATTAAAATATTTATTTTTCTTAAATTATACAGTTACATATTTTATGTTAACAAAATAATGAAAATATATACATATATTATATTTGTAGGATGATCAAAATAAAATAGAATAATGGAATGGATTAATAAATAATAAGAGGGTAGTCAAGGTAGGCTAGTCGTATCGGATCAACAACAGCAGAGGACGGAACATATATAGATAATATTAGTTATGTATACTAATATTATCTACTCTCATTAAATGATGTGAAGCAAGGAGCTTGTTACTTCTTAACTGGGACACAGGTGTAGGCTACAGGAGCCCCTTTATCTATACTTATAATAAATCTGTAGAAAAGTCGTTTCTGTACATTGAAAATATAAAAAAAAATTGCCAGGGTGTTAAAGGATAATTAACAGAATCCATTTCCAACATTTTTGGAATTTTTGTCTGTTTGTCTGTTTGTTTGTCTGTTTGTCTGTTTATGTGAACACGTATCACGTAAAAAGTACACAATAAATTTAAGCAACTTTTATACATAAAAATTACAAATAAATCAAGGTAGGTTTTAGTGTTTATTTCATTGTACTCGCTTCACTCTATCAAAAGATATAAGTATTTAAGTTTTCAAAACGTTAATATTTGACATAGTAAAAAACGATACAAGTAACGCTATCTATTGACTAATAGTAGGTACTAACGAATCTTGATAACGCAAAAAACGTTCTGTGGAGTTAAACACTAATTACGACGGGAGGAATATTAATCATTTTAATACTAAAGATATAAGTATTTAAGTTTTCAAGAAGTTTATATTTGAGATAGTAAAAAATTGATACAAGAACGCTATCTATTGACTAATAGTAGGTACTGACGAATCTTGATAACGCAAAAAACGTTCTGTGGAGTTAAACACTAATTACGACGGTAGGAATATTAATCATTTTAATACTAAAGATATAAGTGTTTAAGTTTTCAAGAAGTTTATATTTGAGGTAGTAAAAAATCGATACAAGAACGCTATCTATTGACTAATAGTAGGTACTAACGAATCTTGATAACGCAAAAAACGTTCTGTGGAGTTAAACTCTAATTACGACGGGAGGAATATTCATCATTTTAATACTAAAGAATATTAATCATTTTAATACTAAAGATATAAGTATTTAAGTTTTCAAGAAGTTTATATTTGAGATAGTAATAAATTGATACAAGAACGCTATCTATTGACTAATAACGAATCTTGATAACGCAAAAAACATTCTGTGGAGTTAAACACTAATTACGACGGGAAGAATATCAATAATTTGAATACTTTAACACAACATCGTTTTCGGTTAATATAATTTTATGTTAGGTGAAATTTAACATAAAAACAGCATTTTTAAACTGTCCTTAATTTTAAACCTAAATAGATGGCGCTTTGCATAAAAAAATATATAGTTTGGAAAGGTTGCTGCTATCAAAAAATAATGTATTTAAAGTTTTAAAGATATTTATATTTGAAAAAAAAAAACATACGCAATACTACATATGATAATGAATGTTAATAACGCATAAAACATATGGTTGAGTTATTATTTGCTAAACGTTAATTACGTCGTGTAAGTGAATCAATACTTATAATAAATTTAACATTAACATAGAAGTATTTTTCTAACAATGTTCGAATGGTTACAGTTCAATTGTAAGTCCAATAGATGGCGAAAATTACCTTCGTTACAGTCTAGCTTAATTCGTAATTATTTAACACAGTGATAAAAAATCATTTAATATTCAAAGAAATGTTTTGAATAGGTTCTTCAGTCCGTTCGTTCGTTTGTTATTAATATTTTTTTAAAAAATGTATAAAAAAACAACTTATGAGAGCAAACTAAAAAAAAAATCTCTCAAGAAAAAAATGCTCTGATACTGTTAATAAAAATATCCCGCAGTATTATTTCATAACTTACCAGCGACACGTAACGGCATTGCACTATTGCACCTGTATGTTGCATGTATGTATGTGCCAAGGGTATTTTAGGGTACAAAAACACCTCAAAATCCTTTTAAGATAACTTTGTTGTTTGTCTGTCTATCAAGAGTATTTTGTACAAGATCGCTTAAAGGTTAGATACCTCAATGTTCAAGTCTATATTCCCTTAGAGCACAAAAAAAATCTATCTTCTAAATCATCGCAATCAAATGACGATAAACTATGATGGTTTGTGCATCCCGTTGATACACACTTACGAAATTTGTTAAGAAGTTAAAACTTACGGCACGTATAAAGGAAAATTCCATTCAAAAATTGACAACTTTTTGTACTAGTGTCACAGAAAAAAACTATTAGGTACAAATTTTAATCTGTACTTAATTTGATACAAAATGACAACTTTAATAAGTTATTCTTTTGGTGTATCTCCATTCTTGAAACTGGTACGAAGCTCTCGGGTCATGAGTACGACTTGAACTTGACCGAAAATATTGATTATTTCATAGATTATATAAAAATGCCTAATAACGTGCTTTCTATGTATATTCTGTACACCAATTATATATTGACTTAAAATATGTGATTAATTTAAAAACTGTACAGGAGCTAATATAAGTTATTTTACAAAGAATATAGTGAATACTTATCCAAATAAATAAATTAATAATTAAGGTTGTTTGTAATATCTCTATTTCTTAAATGAATAATCATCTAATTCAAGCGGGCAAAGCCGCGGGCAGGCCGCTAGTTTCTGAATATAGTCAAATGAAATGCCAAAGGTGACTATTATATTTATTTTAATAAGTATTAATAAGGAATTATAAAAATACATTAACAATAACTTGATAATTTTAAAATGAAATTAAGCATATTAAAATAGTTACTATTGCTCAACAGTCATAGATGTTAATCCATAAAATTAAAATTAATATACCATTGTGGACTAAATGAGTTCCGCCACTCAACACGCAATGTCTCCAGAACTCGGCGGGAAGTAGAAAACGGCGTGTCTTAACACTAGGTTCCCTCTGCCTACCTTGCTCTGTGCAGGATACAGAGTGGAAGCTGATTTTTATTTTAATATAATTTCAATTTTGACGATCATCAGAAATATATTTAAGACCCTAAGCCTAAGTACGAAATAATTCCAAAAAAATTAAATTGACTATAAAAAAGGGACACAAAATATTGTAAATTATAATTTTAAATAAATAAACAAACATTATCATAATTGCACACATTGTACAAAAATGCATTTTGTTTCCCGAAACAGATAAATAGTCACGAAATAATGTCTTCCACAAAAATTTATATTACTATCAAAAACCTTACTCCAAATTAGTTTGACGTTTTCTAAAATTAATAAATTGTTCATTTGTTACACCGTTAATCCATAAAATTAAATGCAAAAAAATATATATTTTTATTTTGCTTTTGATATTTTTTGTTATTTTACAAATGGCGTTTTATATTATAACAATAATTTTATTATTTATTTTGTTTGAAAAAAAGTTTTTCTCATTTTTGAAAAAAAAATCTATTAGGCTTTTATAAGGTAGTTTAAACTGTTGTTTCATTTAAAGTGGTGCTGACTCTTCCATCCTGTATTACAAAAAAATTAAAAAATTAAATTAGCTTCACGCTGTATCCCGCACACAGCAGGGTAGGCAGAGGGAACCTAGTGTTAAGACACTCCGTTCCCCACTTTCTGATGAATTTTGGAGGCATTGCGTGTTCAGTGGCAGAACTCAACGCCGCGCTTAACCTCGACACCAGAGCGAAGAAATGGAAATATAAATTTAAGTAAATATTTCATCTCCTCGAGTGGGGATCGAACGGTAACAAGTATTACAGAAATACTTTTTTTATTAAATTTAGATGTAAAAAATACATCCTAATCCTAATATTCCTAAATAGTTTTTAATTAGTAGAAGAACAAAAGTGGTTTACTTAACACGGCTGCTACATGAACAGAATCTATTTATATGAGGCTTGGCTTGATACGCTGCCGGATGTCAGATAATAATTGTGAATTATAGTTTATACATACCGATTGAATTAATATTAACATTTAACCTTGTTTTTATGCACTTGATTGTCTTATTTATAAAATATACGAGCTTACTAACGTAAACTCACTCATGGCTTCGATTTTATGTTATTTGAGGAAAATAAGTAATTATTTTTCTTTGCCTCGACACCAGAGCGAAAATATTTTTTTTTTTTCATTTTATCGATATATAATGTATATAAAATAAATTATTATAATAATGTTAGATACACTAATAACACTATCAGTTTATTTTTTTATTAACTTTAAAAAAATGTTGATGGTCTTGAACAAATACAGTATAAAGGCCAATTTAAACAAAAACACACACAATGAAAAAAAAACAAAAACCCCGACTGCAAATTACGTTAGCTACAGCCAGAAGGTCGAAAAAAAACCAAAAACTGTTTAAACTAACTTTAATTAATTAAAATAATTACATTTAAGACTTATTACTAAAAGTGAAAGTATGACCTACTCGATGTAAGTTCAAACTAATTATGATCTAGAAAATACAATAGAATATTTAATTCACAAAATGCAATTATGCATTCCCACGCTAATGATGTCCACACTCAACACTCAACACAAAGTTCACAT
>JAATLQ010026418.1:9475-25231 GCA_013421005.1 Heliconius erato x Heliconius himera | reverse complement strand
TAGTGATTATACTTAATTTATTTTTTTAATACAGAAATCGTAGTTCTTATACATGTATACTAGCTGCCCGCCTGCGTCTTCGCCTGCTTAACTACATGATTATTGATTTCACAAACAGAATTGATTGACAATAATAATGACTTCTAATATGATTTTTTATTACTTTAATCTGTAATATTCGAATATGATTTTTTTACTACATTATCGTAATTTCTATAAGAATTTTTGAATGTTTTGAAATAAAACTAATTATTTATTATAAATATTTATTTCTGTAACATGTTAGCTCGCCGAATAAATGCCAAAGAACAATTTGTTGAACACTGGTACTTTACTGGTGCAATGCGATTTAAATAGTTTTAAAGTGAAATAATACATACATACAATACATTGTACTTTAGTAAAATTTTTGTATATAATATCAATTATAAAACTTGGACAAAAAATACTTGAGAGTAGGAAGTGGAACAAAAAATTACAAATACTACTAAAATAAAACATAATGATACTAATAATATATATAAATAACAAAAAGAAAAAAAAAAGAACTACCTCACTGACATTTAATGACACGTCACACATACATACATACTTCAAAACTTAAAACTTGTTAATAACTATTTTCTCATTTTAAATTCCTTGATTCACTAAATGTAAATTATTCATTAAATCTATCAGGTAAAATAATCATTGAAACATAAATTATCCAGTTCGATAATAAACAAAAATAATAGTGCAGTCTATATTAAATATACCGTATCTTGAACAAACAGCCTTAAATGTTAAATTATTGACTTGAAGGATTCATAATATTCTTTGTAAAATAACTGTAATCATTGCATATTAATTCCTGTACAGTTTATAAATATTTTTTTAACGAAATGTACAATTGGTAAATATGTAGTTATTATGGATACACGTAGAAAGGCTGTTTTTAGGCATTTTTTAATAGATTTATTTCAAACGAACAAACGAACCGAAGAATCTATGTATTTACTTAATATTTATTTGAAGATCAAATCGGTCTTTATTTCTGTGTTAAATTAATTACGACTTAAACTTAACTGTTATGATTTATGAAGGTAATCTCCACTAACAATTCAATTTTGTTTACTTTATTGTATAAAATATTGTATAATAGTGCTTCAAAAATATATATTTTTATCAACAGTCATATAACCAAGACGTTTCGAATGTCATTCTTTGGCCAAGAATCTTACCAGTTGCTAACTTGCTATATAACATTCGCAGGCAAACTAATGCCTTGAGTTCATTCAAATGACGATAACTTTTTTTTAATGAACCGATTTTGATGAACCAAACTTTAGTAGTTAAGTTGAGTTAAAACAAAGCAATTGGTGAAACTTTTAAGTAAATCGGTTCAGTACTTTCAGAGAAAAATGTGGACATACATATCGACAGACAGACAGACAAGAAATTAAAAAAAAATTTTTGCTTTCTACTATTCTTTTTAAGTGTCCCTCTATCCATTTCAGTCAAAATTACTAAATGTAAAAAAAAAAAATCAGCTTCACCCTGTACCCCGCACACAGCAGGGTAGGCAGAGGGAACCTGTTAAGACACTCCGTTCCCCACTTTCTGCTGAATTCTGGAGGCATTGCGTGTTGAGTGGCAGAACTCAACGCCGCGCTTAACCTCGACACCAGAGCGAAAAAATGAAAATATAAATTTAAGTAAATATTTCATCTCCTCGAGTGGGGATCGAACCCACAACCATTTCAAAGATGCTACAAAAATTGTTGTGTATAAGGCTGAGGTAAACTTTTCCTTATTGTCCAATACAACACTAGTACTGAATTGTTAGTAATAATTGTTTTAATCTTTTTTTTTTAAATGTCGTTCCACTCTTACTTTTTCGTAAGAGTGCAATGTACAAAAAAAAACGTGTTCATCGTATTATATACATTCGCAGGGCAATCAGATAAAGATACCGATAAAATCTGCAGTTTCGTAATTTACATTTATTTAGTTAATTTGTAATCCCTGATATTAATAAAGTAATAATATTTTTGTTAACACAATAAAAAATCGTGAACAACCCTGCTGTCTTGCTATGAAATTATTTAAATTCTTCCATATTTTAAACTCGAAGTCATATATGTATTAATATATATGTATAGGTATAGGTATATACACCTTTGGCTCGTACTCGTCATTATTACGAAAAATACAACAAATATCATCGGGTTACCGAATCGAACCAAAACTGAGTGATTTAAATTGTTTAACTACCAGTTTTAACTTCAAAAGGAGCTGCAGAATTCAAATGTCAAATAATTAAATTTATATAAGAGGCCGGTCGTGGCGCAGCGGCACGAAGTGTGACTGTAAAACCGACTGGTTGTGGGTTCGATGGAGCATGCACTCGAGGACTCGAGGAGATGAAATATTTACTTTCATTTATATTTCCATTTCTTCGCTCTGATGTCGAGGTTAAGCGTGGCGTTGAGTTCTGCCACTCAACACGCAATGCCTCCAGAATTCTCCAAAAAGTGTGGAACGGAGTGTCTTAACACTACTTTCCCTCTACCTACCCTGCTGTGTGCGGGATGCAGTGTGAAGCTGATTATTCTAAAAAAGGCAAAAGGCCTGTATGTGACAGATACAACACCGCAAGTTGCTCTCATCACTGTTAAAGTAATATCATATTATGTAGGTAGTCCCTTTTTGCCTCCATTTTATAATGAGACCAAATTAAGTGGTTCAAAATAAGTAATCATTAGTATGACAGATTTATTTTTATCATACCTTCTTGATTATTCTTCTTTTGTTTGCCCATATTGCTAACTTTTCTTTAATATTAGATTTCCAACGAAAAATATTTATTGGTATTGTGACGGTAGTGGCAAAATATTTTCTCTTGACTACCTCTCAATATCCGTAGATGGCTGCTGCGTGGCCGTAGCTACAATTTGTAATAAATCGCGAAGACTGAAGCTGCGACATATAGTGCGATCTAGCACCATTTAAATTAGATAATATAAATTGTTTTAACAAAAATATGTGGTAAAAAAGGCTTAAAAACATTTATAAAATAGTGGCCAGTCGTGGCGCGAGGGCACAAACTGTGACTACAAACGCGACAGGTTGTGGGTTCGATTCCCACTCGAGGAAACGAAATATTTATTATTTGAAGTTCTTGCAATGTAGGCCATGTGAGTTACTAGTTTAAAATACAAAGATATAAAATACATATGTGTAAAGAAATCAAACATCTCGAGGCTTTTACAGAATTTATATTTCGTCCAGAGTAAAATACTATTAAGCTTGTACAATATCTATCTTAAATTCTAATACAATATGTTATTCTAGAGGACCTCTTTCATCCGCTCCAAGTCTAAAAGTATATCTCGAATTTTCCGACCACATAAAGCGTCATTTTATTAGTGTCCTCTGGTGACTGTTCTATAAATTTATATTAAAAAAAATTAAATTTAAAAATTAAATTAGCTTCACGCTGTATCCCGCACACACAGGGGTAGGCAGAAGGAACCTAGTGTTAAGACACTCCGTTCCCCACTTTCTGCCGAATTCTGGAGGCATTGCGTGTTGAGTGGCAGAACTCAACGCCGCGCTTAACCTCGACACCAGAGCGAAGAAATGGAAATATAAATTTAAGTAAATATTTCATCTCCTCGAGTGGGGATCGAACCCACAAACGGTCGGCTTTGCAGTCACACCTCGTGCCGCTGCGCCACGACCGGCCTCGAAATTTATATTACTTATTTTAAAAACATATTTTCATTAAACAAAGAGGTTGATTTACATTTTTATAAATATAAAATCATTACATATGTAAATAATATACATGTAAGAACTGGTCCCTGTGAAATAATCTTAAACAGGTTTTATTGTATTATATTTAAGAAAAGCATCTGTCACATCTACCACAGTATCAGTAATGCAATAAGATTGTAAACACGGTAGTTGTGAGTTCGACTCCTACGGGGAAATACTAGAATTATTTTCATTTTCCCATTCATCACTCAAGCGGGCGGTAAGCGTAGAACCAGAAATTAGTACAGATTTTTTGTTTCTGTTTTAGCTACTTAAATAACTTAACTTAACTTTAGGCTGTATCCCTAGCAGGGTAGAGAGAACGGAGCGCCAAACGCTACGGTCTCTATATACCTTTTATCGCCTCATCAACTGCACTGTTCATACATGCCCTCCGGTGGGTCCTCCAGCTTTTTAGGTGTCCCTTCCTCCAGTATCTTGATACTGTGTTTCCGAAGGTCAACCGAAGTCTCCTCTTACCTCTATTATCGCTCATTTTTCCATCATAAATCTTTTTTGCCATTCTTTGATGATTCATTCTTTCGACGTGCCCATACCAGCTGAGCACGTTCTTCTTCATTTGCATGTGACATTCTGCAACAGCATCGGTACCAACTTACCATTGTGGACGTACTGACGTTTCGCCGTCTCATAAAGACCTTTTTAACGGCGGCAATACGCCTGTCCGCATCCATCTCGTATTTTTCATCTCTACTGAACATACTTCCCAAGTATACCACTTTATTTACTTGTTCTAATATCTTATCATTTCCACTGATCTTGCATTTCGTGTTTTTTTCATTTCTTTCAAATACCTGAACTGTTGTCTTATTCGCAATCGAGCTTAGACCTATATTTTTACACCCTACTTTGAGAGTGGTGACCAATGCCTGCATCACACTTTCTGATGAGCGCTGCATCATCTGCGATCCATACAATTCAACAAGACAGCAGGCAATTCACGTTCAAGTCACCTACTTTTAACTCCCATGTTTCACTCCTTTGTTTTACTCCTTGGATATTTAATTAAATTATCATATTTTTTAAATATAAATTATTAAGTTGTAATGTTTGTTCCAAAATTACACAAATATTTATGACAATTTTATTTCATTAAATATGTATGTAATATGTAAGTATAACTTGTCAATTGAGCTGTTCAGTTACGAAATACTTAAACATGAGTGTTATCAGATAGCCATTTTCTTTGTTATTATATTACGTGTTTATGCATTTGACTTTAGTCAAATTATATTTATATAATAAAAAAATTGTAAGTATGAGAGATATCAACAAATCAAAGGATGGTATAAATAAAAAATGGTTACAAAGATGCGCGGGTTTAATTTTTATACGTTTTTTAAAAATACAATATTTATTAAAATTAAAAATTGAGGCCAGTCGTAGCGTAGAGGCACAAAGTGTGACTAGTAAAACCGCCTGGTTGTGGGTTCGATCCCTATTCGAGGAGAGGAAACATTTACTTAAATTTATATTTCCATTTCTTCGCTCTGGTCTCGAAGCAAAGAGCGGCGTTGAGTTCTGCCACTCAACACGCAATAACTCCAGAATTCGGCAGAAAGTTGGGAACGGAGTGTCTTAACACTAGGTTCCCTCTGCCTACCCTGCTGTGTGGGGGATACAGCGTGAAGCTGATTTATTATTTTATTAAAATTGTATAAATTAAATATATTGTATTTAATTTATAAGGTACGTGTAACACAAGGTACGTGTAACGTGTGTATAATGGAGCCCATTTGATTTGACAAATCAACAAATTTTGAATAGTAAATTATAAATTATAGCTCGTAAATAACTTAAGCTATTCCACAAAACATAAAAAGAACATATTTAAAAAAATACGTTTTTAAAAACCTTGTCAATAGATCTTAAAGCTGAAAATACTTACGTACTTCATACGACAAATCCGTAGAACATTAAAATATACCGATAAGCCCCAAAATATTTAATTAATTCATAATAATAAAGAAAATAATGAAAGAAATAATTTTATTTGTTCTCCACAAAATTGAGAAAGTTAAAAAAAATAAAATCTAATATTGTTATTATTAACAAATATTGTAGTTATCAGAGAGTAAAACACTATAAAGCCTACGATCAAATTTGGTTTCGTTACACACTACCTACCTACCAAAGGGTAGGTAATTTGTAAAGAAATATACATTAATT
Organism: Heliconius erato x Heliconius himera; assembly: GCA_013421005.1. Classification (NCBI taxonomy): domain Eukaryota; kingdom Metazoa; phylum Arthropoda; class Insecta; order Lepidoptera; family Nymphalidae; genus Heliconius; species Heliconius erato x Heliconius himera. The sequence goes on along the minus strand of JAATLQ010026418.1, from coordinate 19,243 downwards.
AATTAATTTATAAATTGCTTAAAAATTAAAGTAATTACAATAAATAAATAAATATAAAAAAATTAATTGTATAAAAATCCAACAATGATAAAATATTTAATACCCAGTTAAACGAGATTTTATTTTATATTTATTTTTCATTTCGGGTCGAAACAAGTGATTGCCGCATTGTAGCCGCAACAGGTTTAAGGGCATCGAACATTTAAATTTATATTTTTGTTACTTACGCCGTATTACCCACACAAGGTGGGTGTGTGTGAGTGATAAAGTGCTGATTTTTTTTTTTAATATTAAACATATCTTTTTTAGGAACCAATAACGTAAATCAATCATACCGTTTATTATATTATTATATTGCTTTATTTGGGCGCAAAATTGTCATTTGGTAATATTATCAAGCATTCATATAGTGCCTATTTAAGCTTACAGAGATTTATAGAAGTGGTCATAATCTCTATTCTTTTTAATTTCTTTTTAAACTAAAGTGGACATGGATACTCAGCAAGTAAGCGAAAATGGCGATTTGTATATGGAAAAAGTAAGTAAAGAATAAATATTTTTTATATCAGTAGGTACATGATTTTTAAAAAAGGAATCGTTTTTTTACTTACCTCCTAAAAGTTTATGTTGTTTGAAGTGTTTACATTTTTTGTTCAACTTCACGTTATATCGCGCATATAGCAAGATAAGCAGAGGGAACCAATTGTTAAGACACTTCGTTTCCCACTTTCCCCCGAATTCTGGAGGTATTGCGTGTTGAGTGGCGGATCTTAACACTGCGATTCGCCTTGTTACCAGAGCGAAGAAGTGGGAATGGACCCCGCAACTGTTGCGTTTACAGTCGCTTACGTAAACGCAACGGTTGCGGTTTGTACGCTTGTGCAACGGTCGACGGACGACCTCCAGATGTTTACATAAATTTTGAATAACATTTTATAAATTAATTTAATGTGATTCTTTTACGAGTAAAATATTTATACATTATTTTATACGATGTTCATATTAAATTTATCTATTAGTTGGGTTTTTCTTTTATCTCTATAATTAATAGATCCAATAAACAATAGAACAATAGCTTGAGGCCAGTCGTGGCGCAGCGGCATAAAGTGTGACTGTAAAACCGACTGGTTGTGGGTTCGGTCCCCACTCGAGGAGATGAAATATTTACTTAAATGTATATTTCCATTTCTTCGCGCTGGTGTCGAGGACAAGCGCGGCGTTGAGTTCTGCCACTCAACACGCAATGCCACCAGAATTCGGCAGAAAGCGGGGAACGCAGTGTCCTTACACTAGGTTCCCTCTGTCTACCCTGCTGTGTGCGGGATACAGCGTGAATCTAAATTTTAATTTAACAATAGATATTAGTACATTTTATACATTATTGTGGCTTAGATACATTTTATTCGTCGTATATATTTTCAGGAACTGTTATTACCATTCACTCATATCTTACAAATATCAGGGAAGCAAATGCGTATGAAAATTGTTAAGGCTCTCAATCACTGGCTGAAGGTTCCTAAAGGAGATTTGGAAAATATTCTTAATATAATTCATATGACGCATGTTGCGTCTTTGCTGTAAGTATTGTTTTTATTCCCTTATCTACTAGCTCCCCTTATCTACTACATATACTAGGGTAGTTTGAAAGAATTTAGTGAAGGAACACATCGTACTCCACTTATTATAAATTATTATTCAGACAGTTTATCATGTTGACAATTTTTCATATTTAGGTACAACGAATATTATGGGTTACGAGCCAAACAAAGCCAGGCCTTCGTTACGTTATAAAACCTGAAAGTTCTTTTGCTATGTGCATAGGACACAACACCGTAAGTATCATTAGGGAATATGGAGCTTTGATGTTAGGTATTTTGGCAGTTATTAGGCATATAAGGTGATAGGTTTCGGTTTTATTATCATAACTTATTAAAAATAATTAATCAATAATTAATAATGAAATAGAAGCCAGCCGTGGGGATGGGACACGAGCATGTGACTGTAAACGCGACAGGTTGTGGGTTCAATTCCCATTTTGATATTTTTATTCCTTCAGAATTCGGCGGAAAGTGGAGAGCGGAATGATTTAATATTAAGTTCCCTGTTACATGCGGGATACAGTGTGCAGCTAAAATAAAAAAAATCGTAAGCGTTTGTAATTAAGGTTGAGAGGTGTCTGGCAGTGGGTTGAAACCATTTATAATTTAGCGAAAGTTAGGTACTATTTTTACAACTTATTTGCCTGACAACTGCCAAAGTAATCAGAAGCGAAACTCCGGATTCTCTTTCCAGTTTTATAATATAACGAAGATCTGGCTGCTTTCATTTTCTCTCTATTATTAACTGACATCTCTAAAAATATTTCGTGATTTATTTTAACTACGTTAAAAAAAGTTTAAATCAAAGATTCTGGGTAGACCCAACCATTGATTAAAAGAAAAAATATTATAAAACTTTTTAATGAAAAGTATTAGTAAATTTATTATTGATCTGGCTTTGGTGCTCTAATTTTATGGTTGCATTGGAACGCTATTTAAAAATTTTAGTGTGAACGATGAGGTTCGCTCTGGACGACCTGTCACAGATTAAATCAATGCCATCTTTGAGAAAGTGGAGCAAGATCGACATTGCTGAAGAACTGGATGTTGATCATAAAACAGTTTTACATAATTTATGAAAGTCTGGGTACAAGAAAAATCTTGACATTTAAGTGCCACATGATCTCACTGACAGAAATCTAATGCAACGTGTTTCCATTTGCGATTCTTCGATGAAACGTTACAATTCAGATTCCCTTTCTCAAACAGTTGATTATGGGTGATGAAAAATGAGTGACTTATATTAAGAATGTGCAAAAAAGATCATAAACAAGCCCCACAGACCGTAGCAATACCCGGTCTGACTAGGAACAAAGTGATGCTATGTGTTTGGTGTGATTGGAAAGGACTCGTCCACTTTGAGCTTTTGTCACCGGGTAAAACTATCGATTCTGACCTCTACTGTCAGTAAGAAAAGCTTTTGAGAAAAACCGGCCGAAGCTGGTAAATAGAAAGGGAGTGGTGTTCCACCATGACAACGCCGTACCGCACTCATCTATAGCCACCCAGCAAAAATTGAGAGAGCTTTGCTGGGATGAGTTGATGCATCCTCCGTATAGCCCTGACCTTGCTCCATCAGATTTTCACCTGTTTCGATCATTGCAGAAATCTTTAGGAAGCAATAAAGCTAATCTCAAAAGAACACTACCTGTCTGTTTTTTTTAATCAAAAATTAAACTTTCTACAGGAATGGGATCATGGTACTACCCTTAAGATGGCAACAAGTCATCAATCAAAACGGCACATACATATTAGAAATAAATAAAAAATTATACCTAAAAAAATATTTTTGTTTGTATGAACATTATGAAAATACTTTTGCTCCGACCTTATATAACTTTTTATTTATAACCTATCCTGGCTTTTCCGAGTAACCTAAGTTACATATTACTCTCCACCCTAACAAACACGTTACCTACTATACATTTATAATTAAAATAATAATTAATTAATCAAATAATTCAGTCAGACTCAGTCATTAAGCGCGTAGTGGCGTGATCGGTAGGTGTCGTGTAGAAATCTTATATAATAGTAAAAAGTAACTTACATAATATTCCTAACAATAAAAATATTCCTAACTATGTATATTATTTGAACCTCACTCCTTTAAATGAAATATAAAATTCCCATTAAATATCAATATTTAAATGGCACTACAGCGATCACACGAATATGGATGCCCACATTCGTGCCCATATTCGTTTTGAAGATTGACCCTTAGGTATTTACCCGGTAAAATTAATATTTAAGGATAATATTATAAATACCATTACATGGTATCAATCCCGGTGTATGTTGCCAGGATCTTCTTTTCTATTAAAGCTTATCCACTGCCTGAATTTAGTATAAGATTTAATGCATTTTTATAAAATACAGAATCGATGATGTTCAAGACGATGCTAAATTGCGTCGAGGGCTGCCGGCTGCACATTGTATCTATGGAGTGCCTGCAACCCTTAACGCCTCATATCACTCAATATTCTTAGCTATCAATAAGGCCTACGATATCAACCCAAAGGTAAAATGATAAAACAACATACTAAAATATTGTCTTTTTTGTTTTTTGATTATCATAATAAATTGATCATTAATATAAAAATCATCATTATCATCGATCATTAATATAAAAACAAATTAAATATATAACAACAATTTATAGCTTTTCGATGGTCTTCTTTCATGTTGCTCGGGGCCAGCCTTTCGATGGCCTTCTAGCGTAACCATAATTTGTTAAGAATAGACAATTTTTTTTAATTATAATATAATTATATGACTTTTAGAATAATACATAAAGAATGACTTGTATTTGTGCTAATTCTTTTATTGTTTATTCAGAATATATGATAAGGAGTCCGCATGTTCGCAGTTTGCCTGTACTTGCACGTCTTCAACATATATTTAAGTCCATCTTGTCTTCGGAGGGAACTCCATAGGCATTGGTGCAAGAGTATTGTCTTCTTCATCTTTTAAAAAAAAACCAAAAACCCTTTTGGAAAACTATCGACCTATTTTCCTCTTAAGCTATGACTATAAGCTGTTTTCCAGGATTATCGTGAATCGTCTAGACCGATCCGACCGATCGATCCAAACCACATTCATACGTTATAGCAGATTTTACCGAAGCCAAAAAAATATAATTTTTTCGTCGTTATAGAAGACAAAAAAATATAATCTGTTCTTATGCTTAGCTTAAGAATACAGCTTAGTTGGGGAGTAATTTTGTTAGATCTTGACGTCACTGATAACGCAAATAACGAAGAAGGTCTTTAACGAGTACGTTCTTCAAGGCATAACATAGAGAGTGGACCATCACAATCTTCATTTCACTGGCTTCATTTGAAGTAATCCTAAAACAAAAATTTATTCAGCTTCCTGCAGTGTTCCGCACACAGCAGGGTAGGCAGAGGCAACCTAATGTTAAGACACCCCGTTCTCCACTTTCCGCCAAGTTCTGGAGGCATTGCGTATTGAAAGGCGAAACTTAACGCCGCGCTTTGCCTCGACACCAGAGCGAAGAAATGAAAATATAACTGTAAATAAATATTTAATTTCCTAGAGTGGGGATCGACCCCACAACCAGTTGTTTTTACAGTCACACCTTGTGTCCCTGTGACACGACTGGCCTCAAAAGTTAAAGAAACCCTGATGTATCGAAATTCGAAATAGGCAGTGGGCCAGTCACATTTCTGCAGAACCGATGACGAAAAATTGGAGTAAACGCGTTCTGCAGGACGTAATCAAAATCAAATCAAAGTGGTTTGCGACGGTTAGTTGCAAAGATCCGAATGTCGAACTCCGTAGCGTGCCATTGGAGAGGCCCATTTGCCGCAATGGACGAGGTCGATGATAATGATGAGTCCGTATATATTTATTTAACAGGCTTCAAAATTAATGGTAGATTGACTCTTGACGGGTCTGCGTGGACAAGGAATGGACCTTCACTGGCGTGAAAATTTTGTATGCCCTACAGAAGAGCAATATATGAAAATGGTGGAACTCAGTAAGTAATTCATAATAACATTGGTATTTTATAACAATCCACGACGGTCTGTTTGTATATGCAGATGCTTGTGGGTTCAATTCCTACTCGGGGAATTATAATAATAATCCTTAATATTTTTGTTTTTCCTTTTTGAACAATATTCAGCATTAAAATTCATATCAATAGGACACTATTACTACTACTACTACTTATCGGGAAAAAGTAAACAACGAAATAAATTATTATTACATTACGTTCACCTATCCTATGGCGCTCATAATATATAAACACCTCAGCTTATTTTTAATGTGGTTTTTTGAAAATTTATTACTTGAGAATATTATGTGTTGAATTACAAATTTTGTTAACGCGACGGTTGTAGGATCGATTCCCACACGGGAAAATGAATAGTATTCATTTCTTTGATCTGCATACCTTGTTATAGCGTATACCTTATACGGTATACGACGTGAAGACAAAAATACTTAATATTCTTTTTACAGAGACTGGCTATATGTTCAGTGGGTCGTATCAGCTGATGCAACTATATAGTGACAACAAGAAGGATTATAGCAAAATTATTTCCATCATGGGAAGATATTTTCAAATTAGAGATGATTATTGCAATTTAAGCCATCAAGAGGTAATTTTATTACATAAAATCTAAACTATATCCTTTAATTATTCCACAAAACATATCTTATAGAAATTTAAAATGAAAAAGTTACTTGACAAGGGAGGGCTTATTTTTAAAAGAAATATATATATTAAAAATAAGCCCTCCCTCCCTATATATATAATATATATTCTATATAAAATATATATAAATTAGATGACCTAAAAGAAAAGAAAAATGTAATTAAGTTGCACTATTTTGAAATTGTGTCTGAATATAAATTAATTGTTCTTAGTACGAGTAAATGATTTTTGCGCTAGCATAACTTTCGTTTTGTTAGGAAGGAAGTGTTGGAGACACCTAAGAGCATGGCCAAGTAAAAATATATGCGTTTGCTAATTGCATTGATATGCGGTGCTCAAGACAAGTTGCAATAAATAATTAATAAGTCTGTTCCTAAGTTCCTAGAAACCGGCACTCCTGAGCAGCATATCGTTGGCACAGAATCCCAGTTAGTTTTATATTTCAATCTATTACTTACTTTCAAACGTTTTTTAAGTATGCAGATGCATATATTCTACTGTTATTCATTTTCCCATATAAATCAATATACTTAGACAATGTTTTGAAATTAAACCTTTATGTAACATATGAATAAAAGTATTAAAATACATATAAATATATACAAAACTTAGTATTTCCATAAATACTGGTACAATTAAAAATAAACAAAAAATACTTTTGAATTTGGAATCTGGTATTTTATGTGATTTTTTTCTCATTTTCGCGTCAAAATATTGTAAAATATTTTGTGATATTAAAATGAAGTACGGTGATTAGTAGAACCGAATCACTTTGATTGTATTACATAAAGTAGATATGGAGCAAAATGCAATTTTTAAAATCCTCCATACGCTTCGTATTAAGTCAAATGTTTGTGTACCGAACGATGGATAGATACCTCCACTTTTTGTGACAGAAAAAAAGACTAGCTTGTGATAGAAAAAGACTACTCCACGTAGTGCTTGAAGGAAAAAAACGGCAAGGAAAATAATTAGAAGAAATCCTGCCCGAAAGTTAAATATTTTAACTCGGGAGATAAAGATAGCACCTAGAACCTTGTCGTATATTTTAAAAGATGATGTAGGATTTGCAGCCCATAAGAGACACACTGGTCATGTCTTAACTCATAATTTAAAAAAAAAGATAAGGGTAAGATCAAAACTACTACTTTTAAGCGGTACGCAAGAAAAATCTTGTTTACGAATGAGGATTAGAATTCTATGCTCTAAGGTCTACCAATTAGTCACCGGAGTGCAACTTAAGCATTATTCGGCTTCAATAATTGTTCGATACAGTGTTAGCTATAAAGGAGTGAATCAAAACATCGATACAAATGTATAAAGATGAATTCTTGAGAAAGTAGTTAAGAACCTTGACAACACCATGTTGAAATAAATATAAAGCCCGAACCACCCTTCCACCCGAGACTCTTGGTCCTCAGAGCTGAAGACTGGTCGTCATCTAGTCCTGATTTTAATACACTATTTAATCCGCGATTCTGATTTATGGTTGATTTGTTAGAGAATAAGGCTTGCTCTAAACGCCATAATTAATTATAGCCCCTAAAACAATCCATACAGCAGTGAAATTTTTTCCCAAAGAGTGCGTGTTGTTATTGATTGATAAATGGCCTCAACGTTAAAGGACTATATTGCCGTCAATGAAGACTACTTCGAATAAGCATTATATAATTTGAATGGTTTTCTATTAATATATTTAGCTTACAATAAAAAATAATTTTCTTTGTAAGCATTTCTGACAAGACTAAGTCTAGATAGTTACTAAAAAGTTATTGTTAGCAAATTGCAAACACGATATTTTGGAACTAATATTTTTTTTATTTTTAGGGTTTAGAAGAATGGCCGGGAAAAGAAGATATACAGGTAACAATTATGTAGGCTATCGAGGACCTGACTGTAAACGAAATAGTTGTGGATTTAATCCCCATTTAAGATTTTTTTTTAATTTTCCCACTCTGGTAAGACAAAATCGGAGTTGAGTTCCACCATTCAACATAGAGACATCTACAAAACAAATTATTATTCGTATTATGTTAGGCCATAGATAAACATTTCTTATCTATTGACAATACATAATATGAACAGCGAGGTTTTGACAAATTTCCCTTGGGTCTGGTTAAACTACATTTTTTTTCTCCAAACTTTAAGTATTTTATAAAGCTGTCAATTGTCATTGCAGTGGGACAGCGACTCATTGATAAAATGATAGATGTCTATCGCATGTGCGTTGATCCCCATTTGTAATATCTCGAAAATCGGGAGGAAAGTTTGGTACTCTAAAATATAATTAATTAAATATTTAAGGCAATAAGAGATCAAGATTTCTGCGAGGATATAACGGAGGGCAAGTTTAGTTTTCCCGTCATACACGCGCTGAGCACGCCTGAAGGCAAACCAGTACTTAGTATCCTTTAACGTTATCTACTGTTATTTATTTTATAACCACATGAAGCCAGTCACGGTGCAGGAGCATAGGCGTGCGACTGTATACGCGACATGTTGTGGATTCGATACCCACTCGAGAATATAAAATATTTAATATTTTCATCTTCGCGTTGGTAACGAGGCCAAGCGCGGCGTTGAGTTGCGTCACTTTATACGCAATACCTCCTGAAAGCAACGGAAAGTGGGGAATTCAAGTGTTTTAATGGGAACGGAGTGACTAAGTGACCTTATAAACAGATCTCAACATAGTTTAACATTGAGTCTATAAAGGGCTATTATAAAAGTAAAGAACAGTTATTGTAAGTTTTATAAATCCACACTGTATTTAATGAAGGTGAATATTTTTTTCAACTCAAAAAAAAATCTATATATTTCGCCTATAGCAGGGTAGGCAGAGGGTAGGTACCCTAGTATTAACATACCGTTCCCCACTTTCCGCCGAATTCCCTCTGCTGCTTTTACAAACTTTGACTGACCTTATTTCATCCTAACTTGTGACATTTTAAATATAATTACCAAATTATTATTTTAAATAACTTTCTGAATTACTTATTTGTTCAGACATTTTAAAGCAAAGAACTCGAGACGTTCAACTAAAGAAGTACTGTGTGTCTTTAATGGAAAAGATTGGCAGCTTGCAATATACACGTGACGTTTTAGCAAAGTTGGATCGAGATGCTAGAGCGGAGGTAAATAAATTAAATAAATAAAAATTTTAAGAACTTATATAATTAGGAAAATATATTTGTTATATTTAAACCTTATATGTTTTTGATTAAAAAGATATATAAGAAATTTGATCGATTTGACCAAGTGATTTTGTTTAAAAGCTTTTTGCTTTTTTAAGCTGTAATCTTATTCCTACAGATTGTCCTAGATATAAATTTAAATTTGTTACAAGATTTGAAACTAATTAAGAATACAATATTTTTACATGAGTAGATATTGTTCATAAAACATAATAAAACAAAATAAATATATATTATATACTGAAGTATTTATAAATTTTATTATAGCCTATTATCATTTATATTATAACTATTA
>JAATLQ010026416.1:0-10917 GCA_013421005.1 Heliconius erato x Heliconius himera | reverse complement strand
TTAGTCACGTTTTTAAGCAATTACCACTCACAAAAGTCCTTATGAATGTTTACACATTAGCACTCACTTTTTATTATAATTCATTGTTAGTTTTATATAATAACACTCACACACAAAATTTAGGTTTATACTAATGTTTTTAGCAACAAATAAGGCTATTTTGATAACTATTAATAATTTTAATTCTAAAAAGTATACAGAGCTTATATTGCACGGGCAGGCAGCGCCACCGTTTTTTTTGTTAAGTAATGTTTGTTTACAAAGTAATAAGCATTAACAAAATATTGCGGGTAAAAATTATATAAAGGACGATTTATATATATATAAAAGGATAAGAATCTAATAAACGTATAGGCAAAGAAAAGAATATTAAAAAAAAAATAACATAAACAAAGAAGTTACTTCTTTCTCTTTGTGCGGACGACTTGTTTGGCTGTAGCCGGATACTTGATCGTAACAGGAGCAGAATTGCCTTGTCCTAGGGCATTAGGATTAGGAGTGATCTTATCAAGCTCGGAGCACGTGACTACGCTATGGCGCTTGCCTTCTGGACCGGTGACAATTAAAAATCCATCCTTTGTCCAGCACTTAGAGATTCCGAAGCGTTGTCGCGCTGCCATGAATGTTTCGTGCCTGGATTTGGTTAAAAGTTCGGAGATAGTAATACCAGTGCTTTTAAGAGAGGCCTTTGAGTACCAAATTTGATTCTTCAGAGACTGATCTCTAAGCTTAAGCAAAATGGGTCTAGGTTTTCCTGACGAAATTTTCCCCAGGCGCTGGCATCTGCTGACATCATCAACACAGAGATCCGGAATTTTGAGGTGTTGGGCTAGGACTTGAATCACCTGCGAGGCAGTGTTATCTTCTTTATCCTCAGAAATGCCATGCACTAACAAGATTTTCCTTCTGCTACGCATTTCAAAGTTATCATATTGCTTAGTAAGGAGTTGAACTTGACGTTGGAGACCCTCAAGAGCGGTTAACACAAAAGATCTAAATAAATTGAATTGCACTGTTATGTTCGCTGTTGGACTTGCTGTGTTATGTGTTGAATTCAATTGTTTTTGGAACTCCGCCATTTGGGAATTGAATTGTTGTGTCAAATCTTCTATAGAGTGCTTGATAGATTCCACTCTAAACAATTGATTCCACTAAGGTTACACAAGGTCAGTACTTTTAATGTTACTCTTATAAATTCCTGGATATTTTATAGGATTATCACTGCTGGCAGGTAAGTAAAATTAGTTCATAACTTTTATATATTAATTTTAAATGTAGAATTAGTTTTAAAATAATTAAACTTAGAGAGCTCTACAAACAGCTGTTACTATTTTTGCACCTACCCACCAAAAAAAAGAACATACAAACACACACACACAACATTTTATTTTTAATATATTTATATATTAAAAATAAAATGTTGTGTGTGTGTGTGTGTTCGTGTGTGTTTGTGTGTGTGTGTGTGTGTGTGTGTGTGTGTGTGTGTGTGTGCGTATGTGTGTGTGTATGCGTGCGTGTGGGTATAAATCATATTATATGATGAAATTCTGAGGTTGTGGATGACTCATGCATGTCATCCACACAATTTACAATTATAAAGTAAAAGTAACATTTTTTTTTCAGCTTCATGCAGTATCCCTCATGTAGCAAGGTAAGCAGAGGGAACCTAGTGTTAAGTCACAATGTTTCCCACTTTCCGCCAAACTTTTGTGGCATTACGTGTCGAGTGGCGGAACGTATTTGAACGTATTTCATACGTTTGAAAAATTATTAATATTTATTTTAACATTTTAATCGGCTTCAAGTAATAGCTACATTGTTATTCAGTTCATTTATTAATATTTAAATAATATTCTAGTTAAAATGAACGAGTCGAGAAAGTGACACTCGTTAGAAGTTGAAAAATTGTACATACAATCATAAGCTTATCCGAATAATATTTAAAAGATTATCCCCTAACTCCTAATCGTTGCGTTGGGTTGTTTATCGTAATTTCAGTGATATCATCAGATGATGACTACAAAAAATAAGTATATGAATATTATAGAAATTATATGAAGCACATAGTATGTGGCTGTAAAATTCGAGAGTCTCTCGATTTTCATTTATTCCACCATTATCAGCTTGACAGACATGGTCTTTTTCACCTATATCTACCCTTTTTCACACGAGTTTGCTAACAATATGGTTTTTTTTAATTTGCATAAGAATATATTTTTTACTTTTACTCATTTTATCTATATGAAATATCAATAATATTCAAATGCTGGTTAATAAATATTTAAATAATGTATCTCCTCATGGCTGTAGCTAATTGCTACAAGGTGAAGTTACAAGCTGATAAAACATTCACCGTGTTATTAATAAACTTTGATTAGCGACAGAACAACTTTACTCCAAGACTTATGCAAAGATTAGGCAATTATGGTATTAATAAACTAGAAGTAAGGACGTAGTTAACTAATCCAAATTTACTCCCGGAGTAAAAGTTACTCCGCGGTGACCCATGGTTTAACGCTTGAGTAAGCATAGATTTGTGTTATATTTCCAACTTCCATTGCGATATATATACTAAACATAACCTCAATACATTTTTATATTTGTTTGGTGTTCGTTCGAGTACTTACGAGCACTTGTGTCCAACAAAATTTTGTAATTATTGTATATTAAAATGGATAGAGATTATTTCATTGACGATTTGGAAATGATAGAAGAAAATGAAGAAATATTACCATTAACGAGGCAAGTGAAATTGTATAAACCCCGCAATAACCCTTTTGAAGACCTTACAGAAGATGAATTTAAATATAAATATAGATTTTCACGTTCAACTGCATATTGCATTACTGAAATGTTGAAAAAGGATTTGGCTGGAGATGCAAGAGGAGGCTTTATACCACATCATCTCAAAGTTTTAGCTGCAATAAGGACTTGGGCTCGTGGGAAGGTAAATAAATTATCTCAATATACTAAACTGTTATAAGGCTAGGTCCCCGGCTTAATTGTTATATACTTTCTTGCTTGCAGTCCATTAATAGCCAAGTTTGAGTTTAAATAAATATATAGTATAATACTAATTATTATGTATTAGATGTAAATATAGTACTTAACTATTTATTTGTACATCACACTTCTATCCTATTAAACAACGGCATATAGATAGTACAATCTGTTTACAAAAATTGCTATACTTTGTGTTACAAACATTAGTAATAGAATTGTTAGAATCTAGTAAATTTTGAAACCATACTACTTATCTATTTTACAGATTCAAGATGATGCAGGAGATCTGAGCGGGTTTAGTCAGCCAACAATATCCCTTGTGTGCAAACAAGTTGCTTTAGCAATAGTTGGACACAGGCATCAATGGATAAAACCTCTGCCTGCCTCTGACAGTGAACAAAACAGTGTGAGTGCTGATTTCTATGCAATATGTGGCTTTAGACAAGTTCTTGGGGCCATTGATTGTACACATATTCGAATCCCAAAAATTTCAGGAGATATTGGTCAATACTACATAAACAGGAAAGGATACAGTTCAATAAATGTGCAAGTAAGTTTTTGTTTCTGCTACTGAAGCATATTACTATTTAAAGGTTTCTACCACAAAATTTTGTAGAATTTTATGATATAAAAGTGATTTTGTCTACATTGTTACAGATTGTCTCAAATGCAAATTTAGAGATAATGGATATAGTTGCACACTGGCGAAGCAGCACACATGACTCCAGGATATTCAATGAGTCTCGATTAAAACAAACATTTGAAAGAGGAGAATTTAAGGGAAGACTATTAGGAGATTCAGGTTATGCCTGTACTTCTTACCTATTTACACCAATATTGCATCCAGCTACTGACAAAGAAAAACTATACAACCGTGCTCATATACATACTCGTAATAGTGTTGAAAGGTGTTTTGGTGTATGGAAGCAGCGGTTCCAGTGTCTTCTTAGAGGGTTCAAAACCAAGTTGGATAACACTAAACTATATATAGTTGCATTGGCAGTATTGCACAATATTGCTATGCAGAAAAAAGATCTGGTACCAGAAGCAGAAGTGAGCAGTGTTCCAGTAACAAATGCCTGTGTTGTAAATAACACATTGAGAGGAAGTGCTGCAAGGGCAGCATTCATTAATGAAAATTTTTAATTTTATAAACTATATTTATTTATTAGCTTCACGCTGTATCCCGCACACAGCAGGGTAGGCAGAGGGAACCTAGTGTTAACACACTCCGTTCCCCACTTTCTGCCGAATTTTGGAGTCATTGCGTGTTGAGTAGCAGAACTCAACGCCGCGCTTAACCTCGACACCAGAGCGAAGAAATGGATTTTTAATTTTAATTTAATTTAATTTTATATTTATTTATATTTTTTTATTTTATATAGTATATTTCAACAGGATAAAAATTTCCCACTTCCATGTGGGTCTCTACATGAAAACTAGGCAAATCCATTGTTATAATGTGCCAAAAAAACTATAAAATATATTTTTTTGTTGATATCAATAATACAGGTTGTTTTTTTTATTTTATTTAGATATAAAATTATGTCTGTATGTGCTGTCATAATAATTGTAAATAAAGGATAAAACACATTTAATGTTATTTTTAAATTTAAAATAATAAAAAAATATGGTTTTAATATAATTAAATTTATTTTAATTCTTTGGCCCTTCTTATTTCAAAAATCTCCCTCTCTATAGCAGCGCTTTTTAATTTTTCTTTTTGTATTTGCAACTCTACTTCTTGTATCTCCATCCGTTTTTCATGCTCTTTATCTTTTAAAAATTTTGTATGGTCAATCATTGTGTCAACATAATTGCCCTGAAAATTTTAATTAGGTATTATCAATTTAACATTATTATGTAATGAACTAATAAATAACTAGTGTAACTTTTGCATTCGTATTAATTTACCTTCGCAGAACAAGAAGGTGCTTTTGAGGTTCTTTTTATGTTCTTTATGTGCTTGAATTTCTGTAAATAGAAATAATAGAAGAGTCACAATTTGCTTAGTCTTTCCATATGTAAACAAAAGATAAAATGTTTGCATACATTTTTTGGAGTAATTGCTTCTTGTGCAATTGAATCTTGCCTGACATCAGATTCAGGGTCTTTTGACTGTTGGCTGGCAGTAGATATGTGGTCTTCTATCACAGTTACCAAACTCATGCTCTAAAACACAAAATTAATGTTAATACATATTTCACATGCAATATTTTTTGCTTTACTATTACTGATACACTGTTTATGAAAGTAACTTACACCAGCCTCCTGGTTTTCTAAATGTATGTTTTCACAGGGTTTCAGGGTCTTTTGACTGTTGGCTAGCAGTAGATATGTGGTCTTCTATCACAGTTACCAAACTCATGCTCTAAAACACAAAATTAATGTTAATACATATTTCACATGCAATATTTTTTGCTTTACTATTACTGATACACTGTTTATGAAAGTAACTTACACCAGCCTCCTGGTTTTCTGAATGTATGTTTTCACATACAGTCAAGTTCCAATTTTCAGTAACATCCTGAAAAGGAAAAAAATATATTATGTACTGTAGATAAATACTCAATATTGCTTTATATTGCTTATTACAAACTGACCTGTAATGTAAAGATTTGTGTCTCACTGGCACTTAAATTTTTACTTGATGATGCAGTTAAAGTCTACAAGAAGAAAAAAAAATTATATATATAAGTGCTCAGAAATACTAGACAGGTGTTTAATGTGTGTTTCATGTGATTATGAATAAGTAAAGCTTATACATATTGTATAATATACTGAGTATTCTACTTACTACTCATTAAATAAAATACAACATGCATACCACAATGGGAAAACATAAATTAAAATATACTTACGATTCCATCAGAATCATAAATATTTTCATCTCTTAATAATTCTGCAGGATTTAAGAGATCACTTATTGTAATCGTATCACTACTGGGAGTTTGGGGTCTTGCACCACCACCAGTTTTATTAATAGCTTGTTTAAATGAGCCCATGTCTTTTCGGGCTTTTATTTTCATACTTTTCCATTGTATTTTTAACTGGTTTAGAGAGCGTAATCGCCCATTTAACTCATTAAACCTGGAATGGATAAAAAATAAAATATTTTGTATGATTAATAGGTAACAAACAGCGCGAGTGTTTAATTATATTAATAAAATCAGAATTTAGACAAATTTTACTTTTTGTGGACTTCCTCCCAAGCGTTGCTTTTTAATTTGTTTGTATTATTATCTAAAGCCTTATTCTCGATTACCGAAGCAAATTCTTTAAACACTGCGCGAAATAATTGCTGAAACAATAATTAAGCATTACTAAAATTGTTAATTATACTTTTTATAGATTAAAATATTGCAACGTGCTTACCTTTTCTTCTTCGTCCCAGTTAAGGGAACGACTGCGTTTCTGATTTATGCTCATTTTTAAATGATTATTGATAATGTTCTGGTTTCAAAACAACGCTTCACTATCACATATATCAATTAAAAATGTCAAATTTCAAAATTTACCTAACTGTCAATGTGTTTTCTTTCGATCAGGTCATTTTGTTCATTCTATTTACTTTTTACATCAGTGGGTTGCCATTACATACACCTTAATCTCAGTGTAAGAATGGTATAGTTACTCCGAACCTACTCCGTATTTATTAATACCGTTATTAACACGTAGCTATTCCGTGACTAATCTAGAATTAACTACTCCCGGTGTAACTTTGGAGTAAGAGACGAATAAGCAATTTTTATTAATAAGACCGTCAATGTGTTTATAAATATTTTCGAATTTCGACGAAATTTTAAAGAAAAGATATAAAATGTATTTAATTACGTCTATTTATTAGCAGTAATTCCATTAATTTGTTTGCGGTACAGTAAACGCTTTACTATGGCTAAACGCGATTACGCCATGAGGTTAACGATGCCCCCGGGATCGAATACGAATTTCTGCTTTTGTTTATATCTGACCGCTTTATATTATAGAATACTGATTTCCAGCAATAAAACACTTTTGTGATTTCAAAATAGATTTCATTTTGAAATCACTAAAGCAATTCTTAGCTTCCTGATATATTTTCCAATAGCGATCCAAACGCAGCTTCGCCCGCTTTAACTTATTATTCAGGTTTCAGCTTCCAGACAGGCAGACAGACAAACGTTCTGCTGGATGGTTTTTTAGTTTCTATTATCAAAATATAAATTGACCTAATATATTTTTTTTAATTTTTCACGTACATAATTGACTTTTTTTGTTCTTTTATTACATAGGGAATCTAGCGGACCCGGACGCAGCTTCACTCTCTTGAAATATATGAATATTTTGGCCCTATATAGGGCCCAGGTTCGGCCTCATATGGAGTACTGTTCCCATCTCTGGGCTGGTGCACGTTAGTATCAGCTTGAACCGTTTGATCGCAACAACGTGGAGCCGTTCGAATCGTTGGGGACCCAATTATCTGTGAAAGACTTGACACTTTGGCTTTGGCTTGAAAGTTCAGTTTGACCTGTTACCTTCCGCCGAATTTTCTAACCGCACAGTATTTCACAAGCTAAAATATCATCCACACCATCTGGATACGTGGCAATCCACTACTGTGCGGTTTCGTAGGAACTTCCCTCCACGCGCTACGGAACTGTGGAATAGCCTACTCGCGGCAGAGTTTCCAGGTCGATATGACATGGGTACCTTCAAAAAGCACGTCCATGTCCACCTTAAAGGCCGGCAACGCACCTGTAGCTCCTCTGGTGTTGCACGTGATCGTGGGCGGCAGTGATCACTCACCCTCAGGCGACCTGAACGCCCGTTTGAAAAAAAAAATATTAACCGATGAAATAGAAATACCATTTGCATTAACAATAATAAAAATACACAATAACGACCAGTTTAAGATCACTTAAAAAGACCAGTTTAAAAGATAATCATAAGATAATGATGTTTTATTAAATCTTCCTTGAATTATGATTTGAAGAGAATAATGAAAAGTACAGGCTTTGGTCATACTTGAGAAAGACGCTTGGAGCATTTGGAATGTATCACAAAATCCTCAGCAAAATTGTTGCGGTACTTTTGCCACAACTCTCTAGCATCCGATAAACCGATAACCACAAAAGGTCAGTAATATGGCAAATAAATGTCGCAAGCAATGTGGACTCTTACTATATGAAGAAGAAAGCGTAAATGTTATTACATTCAGAATTATTCGGGTGTACCGTGTACACTCGTCCAATCACGTGCTCTTTAAAAATATTAGGTTCACCATCCACAGCAGTTCCACGTCTTCTACGAAGGAAAACACCTTGCTGCTTGTTATAAGTATAATAACATGGCACCTCATTATACGAAAGAGACTTAGCGAAATTATCTCTTTCGCAAAGACGGAAGAATACAAGCAATGTAGTTTGTCTTGGGTTGGCTAACCTTTCACGAACATTTTCAGTTTGAAAGTACACTCATTGCCCACCCTCAAGTAGACGTCGAGGTTAATGCAACGAGAGGCAACTTAAAATGCTTAAAATGCATGAAACTTAAAGTACGCCAAAATGCCTCAGAGGAACTTATATAACGACCAGACTGGTATCTTGTGACTTTATCATATTCTTTACGATTTCTTAGTGCTATCATGGCTTGATCACCTTTATTGACATATTTACATATATATTTTATAGACTCATCGCTATTACATATTTTATCATTAATGTCTATTTAAAACGCCACATGGCCCGTGAACCATGTGTGTTTTAATGATGTTATGCAAAATTAGATCGGTACTACGGCCAGGAAACTCAGCACTTATGACACTGTCTATAGCTTCGGGTCGGATTTTATCTGTCAGCCACAGGAGAATGTGGGCGTGGGGTAAGCCACGCTTTTGCCACTATACACTATACATAAAACAGAGAGATGAACCAAATATTTTATCTTTTGTAAGAAGATTTATCATAAGTTTAAGTTTCAAATGAAAGACTCTAGCAATAATGTCGTGTCTATCGTATGACGCCTGTCCTTTGAGAAGTGCCTGTGAAATTTCGGTCCAGTTTGGATTTGTTGTGAACGTTATAAATAAGTCGGGCCGGCCGTACTTACGGACATAGCAAAAAGCATCTTGCGTTCTTTCGTGCATATATTGCGGGCCGCCTGTAAAACTGCAAGGCAAGATGACTAACCGTCCCAAAGCTTCGACATTATTATCTGATTGTATTGTGTCACGCAGATGCACGTATTCCTCAGTTCGTAAACGACGCTGGTTAGTACGAATGTACACTAAACGTTCAGACGATCGTCGCGAGTGTGTAACACGATGTCACGCCTCTCACACTCCTGGTCGACTAAAACAACTGCGACATCATCTGCAGTTGGTGCGTTGTGTCTCCCGCGGTGTTCACCAACTGGACGTCTATCTGCACTGATGATTATTTTGTAATCATTGCTTCCTTTTGGAATTGACTCCAACGCTGCTTTGAAATTCCGCACATATTGATTTACTAGATGCAGCATGTTTTGTAATTCTGATATAAGCAAACTATTAAGCTGGGGAAAATAACCATGTCTAATATTATACTGTTCAGTGTAATCGGACACAAAATAAATTTGCAGAAATCTAGGTTCACTATCTGCCAATAAAGATCCAATGAGATGATAAACTTGACCTTGTACTTTGAAGGTTGGCATGAATGGACCTTCTGTAATTTGTTTCGCCTCACAAGATGTCATTTGGAAAGCGCTGTTATAAGACCAGATATTATCTAAAAAGTGTTTAGACTGGGGATGATCACCATTTAAAAGGGTTTTAATAATGCTTGGTGGATCCTGAAAATTTGTAACAATCACTTTTCCACTTGAACAGCTTTTTTTTATGGAAAAGACAAGGCAAACGAGCGTTCTGTTATACCTGGACCCTGCAAGTATATCTGCGGATCCCTAGACTGACGCTGCTGCGTCAGCAATATTGCCGTATGCTTCAATATTATAATTACTTATTACTTTCAGTCTCCATCCCATTGTCTTAGAGAAAGGTTGCCTAAGATTTATAATTTCTATTTCAAGTGTTTATATACTATTTCTATAAAATACTATTTCATTTTAATAAATAAAGTGTAATTAAAATAAATCTTTTTTTTAAAAACATGAAACAAATTCGCGTTATAACATTTTGGTGGCAGCGGAAAGGGATTTACAAAAAATTGAAAATTTGTTACGAGAATCGTGGGCCGTTTTGCTTCCCAAGTCGCATCACACCTGTAGTAACCTGATATGGCGCTTATCTGGACCACCGTGGCGTTCTGCGTTATGTGAGTCTGGCTTTAGATACAAATTCCATTATAAATATTTTAAAAGGGCATTAAAATCGATTTAAATTTAATTTCAATAATTTTTATTTTTTATTTTGTGTAATGAATATATAAATATGTTTTTGTCAGTTATTATTATGTGTTAAATAAGTTTCTTATTTCATGTGTATACGTATTAGCCGCAACGTAATTTAATTTTATAAGTTAATTTTATTTATTTTTTTGTTATATTTGTTCATAACTATGGCGGAATCTAAAGTGCCCAAAATTATTAAGAGCGATTCGTTACAAGTTCCACATCCTATAGACTTGCCGTCTAAATCGGAGGATGATAGACCATTAAATTCTTTAGAACAAAAGAAACAAAAAGGAAAGAAAACTCCTTCAATACCAGAGATGGATTTAAACATTCTATTAAAATTTATAAAACCATATGATGGATGTAGGGAGACGTTAAATTCATTTATTATAAATTGTAATAATGCTTTCGACTTAGCTTCCGACTGGCAAAAGCCAATTTTGTTTAAGTTCATTTTAAGTCAATTATCGGGAAAAGCTGAAGCAATTTGTTCGATAAAAGATTTTTTGTCTTGGGAACAACTAAAAGAATTTCTAAAAACAC